>AYLM01003305.1:0-41475 GCA_001625345.1 Cairneyella variabilis
CCCCCCAACTTCACATTTATACCCTCAAAACGAAACAGCTGACACTTCATCATAGTGGAATGCCGGCCGCCTAATATCAACCTACTTCGAAAAGAACCCCTCTCTAGTCCAAAGCAAAACCATCCTCGAACTCGGTGCCGGCGCGGGTCTCCCTAGCCTCGTCTGCACCTCCCTCGGAGCCAAGAAGGTCGTCGTCACGGACTACCCAGACCCGGACCTGGTATCCAACCTATGGAAGAACATAGATTCATACTACTCCTCTCACCCATCCCAGGCTTCAGCTTTCCAACCAGAAGATAGAACCATAGTAGCAGAAGGATACTGCTGGGGTGCTGATGCCACTCCTTTGCTCGCACATATTCCAAGAATAGATAATGACAAGGAAACCGGATTCGAGGTCTTAATATTAGCGGATCTACTCTTCAACCATTCAGAGCACGGGAAACTAGTCTCGACGATCGAAAGCACGTTAGCGAAGACGAAAGATGCGAAAGCACTCGTTTTCTTTACGCCATATAGACCATGGCTGTATGATAAGGACATGGCGTTCTTCGATTTGGTGGAAAAAGGGAGGTTTACGGTTGAGAAGGTGCTGGAGGAGAAGATGGAGAAGGTTATGTTTGAGAAGGATAGAGGGGATGAGGAGTTAAGACGGACGGTTTTTGGATTTGTTGTGAAGTGGGATTTATAAATCGAAAAGCTGGCAGCGGCAGGAAACCTTGGTGTCACAAAAGACAATTCTCACAAATGTTAATAATCGGACGCTTGAAGCAGCAGAATCAAATTCACCACTTGTCACATCATTATCAATCTTTCTTCAATGCCGCCTTCCTCGCGGCCTTCAACTCTTCCATCCGATGGAACAAACTAAAGTCAAGCACGACAGGTGTCCCCATCCACGTCGCCCGCTGTGTATGATCTCTATACTCATCCAATTCCTCGCCTGTCTTTGCATCCACCGTATTGGGATGCACGAGCACACTCAGTGGACCGCGGTTGATTACCAGCCAAGGGATAAAAGCTCCAAATTGTGCAGGAGTGAAAATATTCACTTCGAACATAGCGATCGGATGCGGTCCCACAGGTTCTTCCCAGAAGCGGTAGATGCGGAGTTCGGGAACTAAGCCAAAGTTTAGCAAGTTGGAAAGGGGAATGTGACAGAAGCGGAGGGCGCACATTCTCTCCTAATCCTCTCCCACAACTCCCTCGCGAACTTCAGCTGCTCCTTATTTTTTTGGAAATAATACACATGCACATCACTACCCCCAACTTTAAGTCAGCTGACGTTTCCCCTCTATATATCTCCCATCTCCAAGTCTCGGGTTCCCGGAGATGCACAATACGGCTTAAGACAAAAGCAAACGGAAGGCGTAAGGAACGGAATACCTACAAGCCACCACGTCTCCCGTTATCCAACGGCTCTGTAAACCGCTCATAACTAGAGCTCAGGCCACCCGCTGGCGGATTCACGTAGCCTATCCATCCCACCGTATCAGCCATCCCTTCATTGTAAAAATTAAACTCGTACGAAGAAGAGACACGGCGGCATGAGACATATTCCTCTCCCTAAACTTGGCGTCTGTCGGCCGAGCCGAAGGCGTGAATGGGAATGCATGCCGAATCCGGCAATCCGTGCAGTCGGTGGAAGGGAGAGTATGGAGATGTATTGGTTGGATGGAGGGGATTGTGATACTCACTTTTTCCATCCTCAGCCTTCTCGTCGGGGAGTGGTGGGAGGCCTTCATATCCGGCCAGCGGTGAGGGGTAGGTGTATGCTGCAGGGTCCATTGGTGTATCTCGAAACTTGCTTCTGTATTTCTTGATACGAGAGATGAAGAGGGAAGTTGGAGGTTTGGAATTGTTCTTGGAAAAAGGAGAAGAAGGTATTTATGAAGCCGGGGAAGCACGAGGCTGAGATGAGGGGTCCTGCAACGTATTCTAGCGCCGGAGTTCTTCCGCGATGGCGCAAAGCGCTTTTGTCATCTATTTGGCTTCCATTTGAAATACAACAGCCTCATCACGAGACGATCCGGCGTTGAATATGCTTCAAATTGCCGCCTTGCTTTGTCATTATGTCTTTGTCCTCGTCCTTGAATTCATTCATCGAAGAACGACCAAACCCCGAGAGACACGGTCTCGCGTCACACAAATGTCATCACTTTGACGCGAGATCAGTCCAACTCAACTTGACCGTCTGTAGCGAGAAGTTCTCATATTTAAAGAAGATATGTAAAGCTTGTCAATTGGTTTGTCGCTGGGATTGTGTTCTTTCAATCTGTTCTTACACTTGGTCATTCATAAAGAACATTACTCATGGTGTGTATGCCTCGGATCCTCTGGACAGGAAACCGAATTATCCAGCAGCGAAGGAACGCTTGAAGCGTCATTCTGCCCCCAAATCTGCGCGTTGGGTGTGTGATAAGGGTATGCAGTGTAGGTCGACGCAGCCCTATGGGATACCTTGTGCCCGATGCATGGTCTTCCTCATCGAGACACCACCTTCGGCTTTCTTCACTCGAGTCTGCAAGAGACACGATAGTTTCTACCCACCACGCAGAGTCCTGCTCCATTGGCATTGTCCCATTCAATGCTTCTCGTTTCGAGGGACGAACATGCAGTGTAAGCAGATTTCCGCTTGGACCACCCCTGAAAAATCTCCATGGAGTTTTCTGTCCTGACTGTCCTGGCCCGATCGCTGGTCGGGCATCAAACCCGGAGACTTTCGACAGTTTGAGAGAAGCTGGAAAAAGCAGCCGAAATTGTCGACTTCAGACTGCTGAACTGCTCAATGGCTCGTGTATGCAGCCATAGCATTGTCTTTTTCTGTCTATTCTGTACAGAGCTGGTAGTTGCTGACGAGACCTTTGCCAGTGCGACGAAGGGGTGCCGAAATCTTGACATCTCGTTGATTTTGAATGCAGAAATATAGTTACCGCTTTTCATCCATTGTTCCTCGTCTGCATATAGGTGCCATATGAGACAGCCACCTGCTGCATGATGGGCACTAGTTGGGGGCGGTACGGTTCTGCTTATACATTCTTGCTGCAGACGTCCATGTAAGTTTGAGTTTGCCGCAGTGAAGTGCACGAGTCGTGTTACAATATTCTCTCTCGGATCAATCAATGAGAGACCTCCAGTGTCCTCAGCAGTATCAAGTTTCCTCGTCTAATACGGATGGATGGAGCCAGACCCCAACACTTCAATATCCGCGTTCACAGACCCTTACACTCAGGCTTCCCCTGCTCTGATTCCCGGTGTCGGCATCTTTGACCAGCTTCTCGTGTAATTTTGATCAAAGTTTTCCAGATGTGCTTCGTAGCTTTGAGCTGCATTTGACGTCTCAGGGACCGAATTTGGAGCGCTTAATGTCGAAAACCCCAGTATAGCTGATATCTGGACAACGTCCAATCATACCCCGAAGCCAGTAATTGGAAAACTGTCACGAGTCAAACACTTTGAGTACTTGAAGAGAAATATCAAAGGTGGAAGAAGAAGTCACGTGGCAGGAAGTCGTCTGGAAAAAGCATGAAAGTCTTGGATAATCAAAGGGGACATCGAGTACTATTTTTGTACCTTGATTGTGGGGAATTACTAAGGTTCTTGGTAAGATTGCTGGGGGAAGGCTGCTTACTCCATCTCATCGTCACTTCCGGCTGCCGAGGAAGATGATCTCAGCGGATCTACTTTGGTCACCGGCGTAAATACAACGTATGTCCTGCCAAGACTTCTAGTGACTTCTACGCTAGCAGGAAATTGGACCAATAAGATCCACGCTATCGTCAGGAATATACCCTGTTAGGTTAAGTAGATTATCTGTGGATTTTGGAACTACAGTATTACGCATACCACGAAGAGGCAACCGTCGCGATGAGCCATTCAGAATCTGTATGCGAGAATACGGATTGCGAATGGGCGGGCTTGGGTTATCAGAGAGTGCTGACTGCAGAGCTGTGCATCCTCCAACGGGAGAACAGGGAAGCAGGACGTACTCAGCCTTACCAATGGAAGGCCCTTGTTCTCGATATCGTAATGGAAATTGGCCCTAGGGCATGGTCTCTCGAGAGGCCACTGGCTGCGCAGCTAATGCAGTCAATCCATACTTGAAGCCATACATGCATACCATACGATTGGATTCGACATACGTTTGAAGAGGATAGATGCCGAGGGCCAAAACATGCCCTAACCGTCCGTCGTTTATGGAATCTCATTATTCGTTCGAGATAGGCAGAACGTTGCAGTGCCTATGCCTATGCTGTCATGCTTGAGCCTTACGAGGCACATGGCATTTTGAGGCACGGCGTGTCCGGCTCGCTTCTGCAGAGTGGATTTTGGCGTCGATCAAGCTCGATCGACAACCTCACCATGTGCGGAACCTTGTGCGCGAGAATTTGATATGAGATGAAGAAGTACTATGTTTCAGGTGTAGCACGGGGGACGTCGCAGGTTGAGAGTGTCTTAAAAAAATTCGGAGGTACAGTACATTATCTCAGTTGCTGTCACTCATGTCCGAGTGGCCCGAAATGAGAGCTCCGGAGTACTTCTATGTGCTTTCCCACGCAAAGGGCAGGGGGAATGACTTGAGAAATACAAACAGGACAAATAAGGAAAGGCGTCTCGTACGGGGACCTTATCAAAGGCCGCGAATCAGTACGTAGTATTCTTGAACGATATGAGTACGATTGCGAAGTTTGAGACAAGCAGCGGGAGTGTGGAGGAAAACCAAAAGTTGAAGCTTGGCGGGAGAAGAACCGCGACGACCCTGACGAGCGTAATCTAGCGAATGACACCCTCGATTCTTTCTTCAAACACCCGGGGTTGCGGGATACATCAGTCGACTGCAAGACTCTAATTTGGTAAATAAATTTAAAAGCCAATTCGGGACAGGAAATGCTGGACGATCTGCAACCGTGGATGGCTGGATGTAACAGTTGGGGAGCTTCGGAGGTTTGGAGCTTCTGTCGGCGAATAATAGGAACAGATATTGCTGCGGCTGTCCCGAATCAGTCGTGCTTTGGGGGGCCCGTTGGCTCGCAGGGCTGGAAATACAGCCATTGATTCGTCCCCATGCGAGCCTCCACGCGCAGTAAAGTCATGGCTTGACAGAAGCTATGGGCAGTGCTTCTATGGCACACCACAGACTGGCGACAGGGCAGGCCGCGCCATGCAGTGGAAGCTTTTGGCGACGCCAGACGTTATTCTATGCCAAGCCAAGCCTGTACCCCTCCCCGCCGTCATCTGTCCCTCGCGGCGCCAAATCTTCCACACCTTCCAGGCACTGACTGCACTGCTTACGGGCGGCCTCGCTATGCCACAGCACTGGCTCTGCCTCATTCTTTCTTTTCTTCCTTTCCCACCAAATCTACACAGCCTGGATCCACGACGCAGTGTGACGTGCCGGCAGTTTCCCAGCATGCATTTGCGTTTGCGACCTCCCACGTTGCTCCCAATTTCGTCCCCCATCCGACCTCCGTCCCTGTCTCGCAATCGCTGCAGGGCTTTTGATACACACACCATATCGCTAGTGCGAGAGCCCCAAGCGATGAATTTCGGGAGCACCGAGCAAAGACCATAGTGCTAGCGATGTCGTGCTCTTTAAGTCCAACATCCCCAATGAATATATCATCTTCCCAAGTGCCCCAAATATGCATACCCATCGCTATGAACAGTGTGTTCTCCGATTCATATCAGATCAATCTTTCATCCTTGTTAGTGCATTGCGCTTTGACGTTCCTCGTCCTCCTTCCAGAAACTTTTCGGCGTAGAGATACCTGGTTAGGTATACCTGGTTAGGTACTCTTCGATACTTAATTACTTAATCGAGCTTACTTCTATATCTTCCTCAACCATGGCGGGCAATCCAATCTTCCCTGAGGATTATTCTATGGGCTCGAACCCAGACACACCAGGGCAGTTTGTTCCTTTCCCTCATGCAACACTACAAACCCCGAGCGAATTATATCGACGGTCCTCGTCCGAAGAGGATTCAAGAAATGCGAAAAGACCTCGAGCAAGTAGACCAAAGGTTAAGTCGGGCTGTATTACATGCAAGGTATGTGTCTCTGTTCTCTTATCCTATTTATCCTCTCAAATCGTTGGCACATTGTTGTTCTTATTCTGCTTCATTCATAAACAAATGGAGGAGATATACTAATAACTTGGAGACTCGGAGGGTAAAGTGTGACGAGACAAAACCCCACTGTCTTCGATGCCAGAAATTTGGACGACTATGTGATGGTTATGCCACTGAACCTCAACGTACACAAAGCTTAAGCCAGCTTCAACCCCGAATACCATCGTCGAGCTTATATGGTCCAAGCACATCCATCCACAGTACTGAAGAAGAGTCTAGATACTTCAATGCTTTCTCTGAGCGCACAGCATATGAGCTATCGGGCTTCATGGATCCAACCTTCTGGAGTCGCCTCGTTCTTCAAGAGAGTCACAACGTTGCCGCAATTCGACATGCTGTCATCGCCTTAGGAGCACTCAACCTTAGCTTGGACACCGCTCTAGGACCGAGTCTGAAAGTTAATGTTATCCAGACTATTGACAAGAAACATCACGAGCAAGCAGTCTTTCAACACCTCAAAGCTATCCAAGCACTCAACCACTACATCTCTTCATCGAGTGGGCCTCAATTGCGGAACGCACTTATCGCATGCCTACTCTTTGTCTGCTTCGAGACATTCCTTGGCAGTTACGCAGCCAGTATTCAGCAGACCTATGGCGGTCTCAAGATTCTCCGGAACTATTACATGGGAAAGCCTGGCTCTCGTCCTTGGATACCTCAACGATCAATTGGCGGATCTGCCAATGCAGCACGAGCAGTGGGTGCAATCTCTAAGACAGTTCAGAGTCGGCAAGGGTGTGACAATGTCTCAAAGGACAAGAGCATCGTAATACTAGTGGAAGAGTATCTGGAAAATGAAATCAACCCTCAGGGAGACCCCGAAAAGAACTCTACAACCATGGGCCCTGATCGACAAGCAGAGATGTCTCATTCCCCTCCTTACGATCCGCGAGGAGAGCATGTCCAAATCCCATCGCATCATTTCAAAGAACAACCCAGGACTATGAGTTTGCAGTCATCAACTTCGCATTCAAGAGTTCAATCCACTGACGCTGGAATGGACTTAAGCCCTCCTTCACTGACTCTCAGCGCTGCTCGAAAAGCCTCCTCCACATTCTCGGCCACTTCTGCGGCCTCAACACCCGCCACCTACACGCCTCCATCAACCGGTCCACAAACGCCATCGCCATCCTACCCACCCTCCGTAACTTCCTCGAGCCGCAAACGCCCTATCGCTTCTCGCAGTCCGACTCCCACCACCCCTCTCCTCCAAAACGACCTCAAAATCGAAGAGATCATCATCCAATCCTTCGTCCGCCTCGACGGCCAAGGTCTCTTCTTCGGCATGACACCAGGCATCCCACCTCTAATCTGGGACATCCACAAAGCGTGGCATCTCCCCATCCCTGAAATCTTCACTTCCTTCCACTCCGCACAGCTCACCTGGGATTTCCTCATGGACCGCGCGATGCAGTTCTACCGTCGAGTAAGCTTCAACCGTACTTACGCTCCCGCATCCTGCGATTCTCCTGCTACTATATCGAAAATGTACACTTCACATATCAAACAGCTTGATGCTTTTGGACGGGCTTTCCAGCCGATTCTCGACTCCGCGATTGAAGCAGATGGAACCATCTCTAACCCAGCTGCGCTCGTACTCTCGCTATACTTGAAATGCACGACGATTTTCCTGGCTACTATACCGCGAGACTCCGAGATGGTCTTCGATACCTACCTATCCGATTTCCAGTACATAGTTAAAACAAGCTCAATGCTGGTTGATGCCCAAGAAAAGGTTCAGTTGCCAAAGAATCCAAGGTTTAGCTTTGAAATCGGGATTGTCCCACCGCTGTATGTTACAGCTACGAAGTGTCGGGATCCAAGGGTTAGGAGAGAGGCGACGAAGTTGCTGTTCAAGAGTCCGAGGCAGGAGGGGATGTGGGATGGGGTGCTGAGCGCGAGGATTGGGCACTGGATGATGAGGTGTGAGGAGGAGGAGTTACCTCCTTACGATGGGGGCGAGGGGAATGAGGAGAGTGCTGCTGCTGGTGAAGCAGAATACGTTGACTTGACCCCGCCAGGTATAGATGAAGGGATCGAAGTCGAGCTTCCGAACACGAGGAAAGATGTCTGGGTTGAGGGGAAAGATGGCCCGAATATAGAGGATGTGAGGTTGGTTGTTAGGAGGGATATTAATGAGTTTGATTCTTCGGGTGTTCTGGAGAATAGCGCGGGGATGAGGGAGAATATTAGGGAGGGGCAGGTGCCGAAGAAGAGGAATCAGGGGAGAGGGAGGGGGAAGGAGAATGGGTTGCCGGCCAAGATAGAGAATCAGGGATGGACGGTGCCGGAGGAGAATAGGGTTCAGCTCATGGTTGTCGACTTCCATATCCCGGATCGGTATATCAAGGTTAAGTGCCAGCGGGCACTGCTCAGTACGGACGGTACGAGAGTGGAGAGGGAGACAGTTATTGCTTGGTAGATATTTCTCACGTTTCAGGATTCCATGTTGGCATACAGCACCTTGATTTAGAAGGGGCGAAGGATCTCGAATAGAGCTTGTACTATTATTGAGATATTCGATGTTGGGTTTCGAATTTTCGGCGCTGTTGGGCTGGGACACTTTTACTGCTATAGCGGTACCAGAAGAGGTGAAATTGCATTTGGAGGAGGAGTTGGCGTTGGCTAGATACCATTGAGCATTTGCTATTGTTTCTTTGATTTTCAGCCCAAATCAATTGCTATTTACTATGGAAGACATGCTCTAGTTTTCAAAAGCGCTTACCTCGGTCACCTTCGTTTCAAACCCTACAAAAGAGCTTCGAGCATGCAGTAGTGGTAAGCCAAATCCTTTGCACGACAAATAATCTACCAACCGCGCTCGAGAGCTTGTGAAAGAGCTTCGATGTCTCCTTTAGATGGCAGCAGCCTAAGAGAACCGCTACCAAACGTCCGTCTCCTCTGCTTGCCCATGGGGGTTTTCCCTATCTCTCTACAGAATGGACATCGTTTGATCTTTACTTGATAGAAAATCGACGGCCGTTTCTAAGCCAACCGTCATCGCCATCTCGACGACTGTCCTGCTTTCGACCACAAAAGAAACACATTTTCATAGAAAGAGCCAGAGACGTTACTTGCCAGGTGGAGTTTCTTGGGGAAAGAGGGTTGAGTTTCAAAAGTTTGTAGTTGCATGAGCTACATCTGTCGTGCTATTCGAGCTAGTTGCATGACCAACTGAGGCCAAACAATAGAATGCATGCTCAAGAACACCTACTGGGGTGATGTTAATGTTAAATAGAACCTGTTATTGTCACTAATCCTGTTTGCAAATTTCAATCTGCCATTCAAGTATCCTTTTCTAGGACTTAAGGGAGTTCTTCATTCCATTGATTCTGCCATCCTCCTTAAAGCCACTAAATGCCCCCTTTTCTATTCGGGCAGTTAAGCCTGGCAAATGAACTTCTATGCACAGCGTCAGAATCAGCAGAAACATACAACAGAAGTGGAATGCTGGGAGAAAGGGATTTTGAATCTGTAACACGAGTGACAGACCAAATGTGATGGCCTTGGGTGACGAGCAGCAGGATGAAAGCGGTGAATTAAAAGAAGAAAGATACCAAGTCATCAGCAATTTCAATTTGCCAATCCTGTCACTCGTACGACTAACTCTGCCACATGTCTCTTTACCAACTCACCACTTCTATCTTGTTAATTGTGCTTCTCATTCTGCTCCCAATTATCCAGTTGATCCGTCACCACTCTCAGTCTGCTCATCGTCCTTCCTGCTTCTGCCACCTCTGTCAGCTTTCAAGCATACTAACCCTGCATCGTGTCTGATCAGTCCATCGTGGTTCTATTTCTGCCCTTTTTCTCTCTCCAGCTCTTTACCATTCTCATTTACCCCTCGTCCTTCCTATTTCTGCCACTTCCGCCATAGTGACTCTACCGCCACTTCCATACTGGCAATCGTGCTATTCAATTATGCCTCATATCTCTTTAGTGACTTTTCACTATTTTCTATCCGGCTATCGTCCTTCCCGTTTCTGCCACCTCTGCTAGGTTTTCTTCAGGAAGTGATTCCTCCACCACTTCCATCCTGTCAATCGTGCTAGTTATCATGTTACTGCTTCTTGGATTATGGAGTCCTTCATCGACTTTGCTCTGCCAATCGTGCTGGTTGATTCTCCCCTCCTCCCTGCTCCTTACTTACTCCAGCAATTTTGGTCTGCCCTTCGTCTGCACTGACTCTGCCAGTATCCAACTTGTAAGCTGACCACTTGGTGAAACTTATGGGATGATCTCCACCTAGATGAGACAAATTTCATATAGCAGGTATTGTGTACAAAATACAGCAATAGAAGAGTGCTTGAGAAATTCGAGATGGAATTTCTGGATCAACTGGAAGCCGTGCCTCGAAAAGGAACCACGTGGGTATCATCTAAACCACCAATTCACACTCGCATTCACCCCTTCTCCAATGCTCTTAATACTATGCCACCACCCCTTCGGTATAAACAGCGCATCTTGTGGTCCAACTTCTGCTTCAAAGCCCTCTCCATCCCCATTCCCACCCTTTACCTCTCCCCAAATCGCCTCATCAAGTGCATGCCGTTCAGGCCCCTCCATCATCTCATCGCCTCGGAAACTAGCAGACCCATTGTGCTGCCCAATTTTCATCTGGACTTCTCTGAAGATCGCACTCCCAACCTGCGGTCTGAAGAGTCTAATTCGCTTTCGACTAGCTAATTGGAGAAACAGATTGGGATTCGGATCTTTGTGTAACGGTGTGTAGGTTGGCGGGATCCCCATCCACAGATTCGCGTCGTAGATATCTCCCTTTCCTGCGTTTTGTACGATCTCTGAAGTCGGTATATCGTCTCGCAATTCCCGAGGCAGATCTGCGAGCTGTGCTTGTGCGACGTAGAGACTGCGGAGTGGAAGGGAGGAGAGACCGGAAGCGGAGAGGAAGAGCGAGAGAGGAGCGTGGAAGCGGTGGAAGGAGGAGCCTGGTGAGCTCTCCCGCAGACTCGAAATGAGTGAGCTTAACTCTTTATGCGCCGAGGTGCTGTTTTCCTGTGGAGGATGGGTGAAGCTGGACTTAGAGTCGAGAATCAACTCGTAAGGCAGTATTGTATCGCCATATTTAGAGAGATACTGCTGGGATAGTACGAGTTCTCCATTATCTCCAGGAGAGAACCATTTCTCGAACGCAGGAAAGGAGCTCAGTCGAGCCTGAGATCCTGATGTTATGAGTACTGGCTGCTCTGGTACGAAAGCCTGCTGTCGAAATTGCTCGATATCGATTGCGTCGAGCGGTCCATTGATGGTGTTGACTGCGGAAAGTAATTGGAGACTTTTGTAGGAAGAGAAATGCCGTACTCGGATGAATCGTGAGGTTCTTGCAATGCGGCTGAGATGCAATGGCATGGCAGGGCAAGGCGGAAGTCGTGGTGCAGTTCAGCTGGACGGCGAGAGAGAGTTGTGGAGACGGCAGCTTCCGCAGAAGTGAGACATCTTTTAAGGTCTTCACTGTACGACTACGGAGAGCATCAACAATGTCAAACCAAGAGCATCACCGCTCTCGAGCTTCAAGTGAAGCCATGTTAGCAACTGAGTTTCCGATATGTATGACAAGAGCCGTCAGAGCTCACTCCAATGTGATACTGGTACTCTTACAAATAGCATTTTACTCGACGCTCGTTCCGAGCAACGCTGACATGTTCCCGAGCAGTCAGAATCTTTTGATGCACGGCATCTCATTTATCCTTATGGTTACATAACACTTTCCTTCCAGATGAATCTCACATAATACGTACGATGCCTAAATGCTTATTCGCCGTATCGCTTTTTTTGGTAAGCTATGCTCCACTTGTCAAGCACTCGGTAAACCTCCCGTATGGAGCCATAATGCAGTTACCCCAGGCCTGCCTCGGTAACCATCATCATGCATTTGCAGCATTTAGGGGGCAATTGCGGGGGATATGAGGGCACAGCTCCAGGGAGTCCGTTTCATAAGAGGATCGTCCCATGCTCGGTACTTCCGAGGCCGTATTACTGTATATTATTAGGGCGAGTCCGCCTTATCAGAGCCGTTTTCTCCTAGAGCTGTCATTTCAAACGTAGTTCTACCTCGGTCGATCCACTGTCTCTAGCTAGGAAGCTCAAGATGTCGACCTTTCTAGATGAACGCCCTGATGTTGTAAGTATCGCTCAGACTCATTACCTCTTTTCCTGCTCTTGAGTTTAAATTGGGCTGATCAAGCCATTTATGAAGATGTACGGTAGCACGATACGGAAGGACAATGGCTATGACGCTGCAAGTTACACCTACTACCCTGTGGCCATCATTGGCGCTGGGGAGTCAGGTATTGCTATGGGATGTCGCCTGAAAGAGGTCCTGGGCTTCGATCAGTTCCGCATATTCGATAGACAGTCCGGCATTGGAGGGACTTGGTGGATTAATAGATATCCGGGCGTTGCTTGTGACGTGTAAGTGCTCATTCCCCTTACCCAATGTTCAGTGCTGATATATGATTCCCAGTCCTGCGATTTTCTACTCCTTCTCCTTCTGCCCAAATCCAAAATGGACAACCTTCTATCCTTCCGGCAAGGAGATCGTCAAATATCTGCAAGGTGTTTGTGACACATATAAGATCGTGGATAAGATTCAACTCAACACGGATGTGCGGGAAGTGAAATGGCTCGAGCCTGAGCAGGTCTGGGAAATTACGCTTGAGCACCTAATGACTGGATTTGGCGATCTCAGCGAACACGACCGAGCAGCGAAGATTAGAGACAACGGACGAGAGTCTGTCTATGTCTCAGAAGAGAAGATACGAGCCAAGGTGGTTGTCAGTTGTGTTGGTGGACTCGTCGAGCCCAAGGTGTGGCCTAGTGAGGTACCAGGGAAAGACAAGTTCCAGGGCGAGATCTTCCACTCTGCGAGGTGGAGATATGATGTGGACTTGAAAGACAAGGAGGTCATTGTTGTGGGGACCGGATGCAGCGCTGCCCAGTTCGTGCCTAAATTGACCAAAGAATATGGAGCCAAGTCTGTCACACAGCTAATGCGTTCTCCGCCTTGGTAAGTCCTAAGCAGAACTCCATGAGCGATACTGATCTGATTCCAATCTGCAGGGTCGTGCCAAGAACGATACCTCCATTCGGAAAGAAAGGGTGGGAGAAATGGGGACCATGGCTAAATACCCACGTCCCTGGCTTTGGCAAGTCAATCCGGTACATAATCGCCGCAGGAGCAGAGTACGACTGGCGCCTATTCGGGTCTGAAGATTACCACCAGAAGGAGCGAGAGAAGCTTGAGAAAGAGCTCCTGGCTTGGATGAAGAGCATCGTACCCGAAAAGTACCACGAGATCCTGACTCCCGACTACGGAGTTGGATGCAAACGACGAATCTTCGATGCAACATGGTATCCAGGACTGAACGACTCTAATATTGAACTTACAACGTTGCCACTTACCAGCATCGCAGAGAAGACAGTCACACTTGGCCCAGGGCGCACATACCCAAACCCGAGCATCAGTACCAGCAAAGCCCCTACCCACGAAGTCACACTTCCGGCGGATGTGATTATCCTCGCGAATGGCTTTGAGACGACGAAGTGGCTTCATCCTCTCGACATTACCGGCCGAGGCGGCAAAAAGCTCCATGATGTGTATGACGAGAGAGGCGGTGCACAAATGTACATGGGCATGGCTATGGACGGGTTCCCAAATTTCTTCACAATATTTGGTCCCAATACAGCGACCGGTCATTCTTCTGTCATCCTCGCCTCGGAAAATATGGTCGAGATGTCCTTGAAGTTCATCAAGCCAATATTGAACGGAGATGCGACCATCGCGGAGATCAAGCATGAGGCAGAGATGGAATGGGCAAGAGACACGCAGGCTGCTTTGAAGAAGAGAGTGTGGAATACTGGTGGTTGCCGAAGCTGGTATCAGACCGCGGAAGGTTGGAACTCAACTGTATACCCGTATGTCTGCCCCACTTGCATATTGAATTTGACTGATAGACTTTAGATATACCCAGATTAAGTTCTGGTACCGCTGCATGTATCCCACATGGAGTGACTGGGATATTAAATATACCAGGAAAGGGTTTGTGAAGAAGACCGGTGGCAAAGCTCTCAGAGTTCTTGCGCTGATTGCCCTGATCTTCGGAATTGTGCGCATGAGAAAGAATCAGCAAGCAATGGGAGTACAATCGCTCTCCATGTATGCGAAGTTGGCACTCTTGAAAGGAGCGAGTTTGCTACAGCAAGTAAGTGGGAAGTTGTAGAATGTATAAACGAGAATTGGCTTCCTTAGATAGGTATATACTATCAGAGAAGCTTTAGAACCAACTTTCTGAGCCACATCTTACTGTAAATTACTTCTCGAAGTATGATATTATTCTATAGTATTGAAAAATATTTTGGATTGTAAAGGGTAATGAAGTTCTTCCCCCAAGGTGGACGGGGTTGCCCTAAAATTTTAGTGTTCGACGCTACGTATACTCACTAGGCACCTTCCGGCATTCGGATAAAAGATAGTCCAAATATTCACACTACCTCACATTCTACAACCACGGCAAACATGGACCAGGCGTCCCACGAGGCTTTTCGAGTCGTAAACACCAACAATACCCCTCGATCTGACTGGTACTTCATCTACCTCGACAAACCAGACCCATTTCTGAGACGATTCTACTCCAGAATTAGTCGAGCTCTACTTCCGCACTACCTACGCGACTGAGGAAAAGACGAGCTCGTTAGCAGAGGAAAGCACCTCAGATTGACGATCACCGCAGAGCATCACCGATTCAGAGAGAGAAAGACGCTCGGCAGGGCGGCATACATAATCACGTTCCATTATTTGATGCGATAGACAGGAAGAAGAATCCGAAGCTCACCCAACCTGTGTTTTACGCGCTCTGCTCACTTCCGCGCAACAGCATAGGTCATCGCCGCAGCTGCTATATTGACGAAGTCAAGTACAAGTACGAGAAGACCTTTCCAGCTAGCGATAAGAAGGAAAAAGTCAAGTGCCTCATAGATTACTACTTTCAGCACAAGGAACTCGTCGGGGATTACTAAAGCGCACCCGGTAAAGCTTTCTGGCAGCATCAAACTTGGAAGTTCAGGAAGGAAGCCAGAGAAGACTTCGAAACCTGCACCATGTCTTCCTCTGACGCGACCCCGGAGTCCTGGATCTCCTCGTTTTGTTCATTGTTAGGCCATGAATACTTTGCAGAGATTTCGGAGGACTTCATTGAGGACGACTTCAACTTGACAGGTCTGCAAACTCAGGTTGCGATGTACAAGGAGGCGCTGGAGGTACGTGTCAGCCTTGCCCGTATGCCCACTTTACTAACTCGCACTGGAGATGATCTTGGACGTAGAGCCAGAAGAGGACGAGGACGATGATGAAGAGGAAGAGGACGATGATGGAGACGAGTCTATGGAAGGTGAATCACGCTCAAGTCGGAGAAACGCAGCAGATCGAAGACACCATCGCATGGCATCTGACCTATCAATCATCGAGTCTTCTGCTGAGATGCTTTACGGCCTTATCCACCAGCGATATATCTGCTCTCGAGCCGGTATCCAACAAATGTCTGAGAAATACGAGCTCATGCATTTCGGCGTCTGCCCACGAACGAATTGTGAAGGAACTAAGACCCTACCTGTAGGCACATCCGACGTACCAGGCGAAGATACAGTCAAACTTTTCTGTCCATCCTGCTTAGATCTCTACGTTCCGCCAAACTCACGCTTCCAAACTGTTGACGGTGCATTCTTTGGTCGAACTTTCGGCGCGCTGTTCCTCCTCACGTTCCCGAACTACGACATCAGTAAGAAGGGAGTTGAAACTCTTAATAGTGGCCACCACCGACCTCTGGCATCAGGAATTGATACGGCCGAGGGAGGAGAAGAAAAGGAGAAGATTAACGGAATGGTAGTTTCCAACCTGGCGCCTGGTCTTGGAAAGGGAAGAATGTACGAACCAAAAATCTACGGATTCAAGGTTTCGGAGCGAGCAAGAAGTGGACCGAGAATGAACTGGCTGAGGAACAAACCCACGGATATTACCGAGTTGGATGAAGCCGCACATTTTCACGAAGTTCATGGTGATGAGTATGAAGAGGAGGATGAGAACATGAGTCTCAATGGTGCTTCTACTGCAACACCGAAGCAGATTAGGAGAACACGACAAGCCAACGGAAGCCCAATGTCTGTCGAACCTGCAAACGACGCTTTCTGAGGTTCTACGGCATGAATCATCATTGCGGGCGTTAAGGCGTGGATTTATGAGGAATGAGGGATGAATCTTAGAAGGGTTGGGTGTTGTTTATGAGCGATTTGCATCTGGGCGGAAGTACAACGAATACCTTGGGCCTTCTTCCTAAAATGCTATGGGACATTACGGAGGCGTTATGATGAGTAGTTTGGCTACTCTGACAATAAAATACATGCCCAATTCTACTTTTCGCCTCGATATCCTTGATAGCTTGTGAAGAACTGAATCTGGGTGCACGAATATGTTACTCTCAATTGCTTGGTATGAGAGGTATGTAGAAGCCTTTGAATGTCCTTGATTTACCATGCAAAGGGCTCTGTCACTGTTCCCTACCAGACATAGAAATTGGAGGCAGAATATAATCCTGGCGGATTGGCCTATTCGTACGAAGCGACTCCGTACAAGGGTTCCGCTGCTGGGACAACCTAAGATCTGACGGCAGTTCGCAAAACTCCATTCAACCTCAACCTCATCCTCACTTCAAGTATCTTAAAATCTCAAGTCGAGACCAAAATCACTCCCTACAAGTGCAAATAGGTGATTTAGCGTGGGACAAGTGCTGTTATCATTTTTTCATCGGTCTCTGATTTGGGCCGAGTCCGTCCCAAAATCTCCGCCGAGCAAGGCTGGCGGGCTGCGATAGTGGTTCTCCATGTCTTAAATCCGATGTACCTCCCTTACTGTGCGTCAATGACGAACTGATATTGCCTACCTATTCGTCTGCTCTTGAGACATACGCGTTCATAGGTACGGAGGTACTTATTCCTCTCTTTCCATTGCTTCTTATCTGCTTCTATCATTCCTTTCTGCACATTCAATGCGCTCCTTTTTCCGAGCTCTCTTCCGGCGTCATCCTGCCTCTCGACGTATCCACGAATCTTCAGAAGCAAGACAAAGACCTACATATACAAGACAAATGTCTACCGGGATGGCGGCGGCAGTTCTGTATGCGTGTACTATGAGTCCGCCTTCAGCTTTAGGAGCTGTGCCTGAAGATGCAGAAGACAAGAAGCATCATTTGAAGAATGGGGAAGGCTTCACGAATCCATGGGATAGCTGGAGGGACTTTACGGCGTCGCAGATGTTCAGAACTATGATATGGTAGCTGCTCCCTCTCTTGGAGAATATTTACTTCCAATCTTTCATGTTCATCTGAACAATTGCCAATATATGTGTAGGGGCCGAATTTCCGGCCACCTCAAATTCCCAGATACAACACCCCCAACGGTCCCAGTACTCGAGCCCTCCTTCCTACCTACTCGCAGCAACCCCTCCTCTGCTCTCCGAGCCACATGGCTAGGCCACGCCTGCTACTACGCCGAATTCCCATCCGGCCTCCGCGTCCTCTTCGACCCCGTCTTCGAAGACCGCTGCTCACCATTCTCCTCCATCGGACCAAAGCGATACACCAAAATTCCCTGCCACATCTCCGACCTGCCCATCGTAGACGTGGTCGTCATCTCCCATTCGCACTACGACCATCTCTCCCACCCAACAGTCTTAGAACTGCATAAAAAGCATCCCAGCGCGCAGTTCTTGGTCGGCCTTGGGCTTAAGAAATGGTTCCATGAGTGTGGGATCAAGAATGTGGAGGAGTTGGATTGGTGGCAGGATGTAGATCTCAAGTTTTCGCCGTCGACAGGAGAGAAGAGATTGTCGGCTGCTACAGAGGAGTCGAAGGCTTCAACTTCGGGTTCGGAAATTCTGGCTAGGATATCGTGTTTACCATGCCAACACACGTCCGCACGCACAGCGTTCGATAAAGGCGCCACACTATGGGCTAGCTGGGCCATCGAGTCTGGCGGGAAGAAAGTCTGGTTCGGAGGCGACACTGGATACCGCGCTGTGCCTGAGTTGCCCAAGGATGTAGATGACTATGGACCAGAATACGCATCTCTGCCTCACTGTCCGGCATTCAAGCAAATTGGCGAGTTGCGAGGACCGTTTGATCTCGGTCTGATTCCAATTGGAGCTTACGATCCAAGGGCAATTATGAGCTCTATGCATGCGAATCCGTACGATAGCGTGAATATTTTTGTGGATACGAAGTGTAAGAGAGCGATGGGGATCCACTGGGGGACTTGGGTTCTGACGACTGAGGATGTGTTGGAACCTCCGCAGCTTTTGAAGAAAGCTATGAAGTGGAAGGGATTGCCTGAGATAGGGGTCTTTGATGTTTGTGATATTGGCGAGAGCAGGGAGTTCTGATATCTAACTCGGTGGTTACTTGGGGCGTTTAGAGCGTTCAGGAAATCCATTTTTTAGACGCTGTAGAATCACGAGGCACCTGTGGCACATTGTATTATATAAAATTTAATCGCTTCTTCGAGACTTATGGTCGTTCATTCTGAAAATCAAATCACATTGCTATTGTGCATTCTTTCCTATGGAGTACAAGCTGACTGATGGTCTGACCACACCCGAGATCTTGCCATCTGTATTGTACATCCTCCAATGTAAGGAGATGCAGTATGCAGTAAAGGGACCGTTTGCTTTTGTAGAGAAGAGAACCTGCCGACGAGAACCATGAGAGAGTCGTGTAAAAACCATTTCATAATCGTTCAGACCATGAATCCGAGAACTTATCATTGGGCATTTGCAGAATTCCACCCTGGGTTGTCATCATAGAAGAACGTATCATTATGCAGTGCCGAGTATGATCTGTCATATGTCATGTCAGTGGCATCTCTTTGAAGGCTAGTCTGCAACAGACTTACTAGTATCGGCGAGCACGATCATAATCGGCAGGAGGATAGTCCCGAGGAGGGTAATCCCGAGGCGGTGGTCGCTCATATGGGGCTCGGCTAGGACCATATGGGTCGGGTGGGTAGTCACGGCGGTACGGATCGTCGAATCGTCCACGGGGTGGTGGGTAGTCATCAATCGGTCCTCGGGCTCGGGGAGGAGAGCGGTAGCCTCGACGGTCATCATCATAGTATCCACGGCGAGGTGGGCTTCTATCACGATAACCATCACGGCGAGGGCTGTATCCTCGGGATGGGCCACGGCGATCGTAGTCATCAGCAGGGTAGGGTCGGCCTCGAGGCATGGGAGATCGGGATCGAGCACGGTCACGGGGGACATCCGGTTGAGTCTGAAGATATCAGTAAGGCATATGAGAACTGGGGAGGGTACAAACATCGGCAACGCAGGTAACACGCGCACCCTTAAACTCGCGACCGTCGAGCTTCTCTACTGCAGTCTTGAGGTCCGCAGCAGTCTCGAACTCGACAAAGCTTCTGACTTGTTAGTAAGCACGAGATCCATTAAGTAGGGAGGAATTGCTGACCCTTTGCCGTCACGGTCACGACCAGTCTCGGAATAGACAACGTCAAGGCTGGATTGACGAGCGAAGTCTTTGAGGTCCTATATCCAGATCCATGTAAGTCGTTGTCCAGGCATTTCGATTTGAACGCGCCAAGGTATTGGTAGTTGCCCTCCAAATAAGTTGCCAGTACAGTAGAATCCGCGACTAAGAGGTACAGAGGTCCAAAGGCAGAGCTCGTTCCTGTGCAAAGTAATCCCCTGACCAGTTACGCAACAGGCAGTAATTTAGATAGCAGAGAGAAGTCGAAATAGGATAGGAAAGGCCCGATACAGGAATTATCAACCAAGTCCAAGCTGCTCAGGCGAATGCACTAGCAACGGACCGTGGTACTATGTACCACAGCACGGCATGATGCTGGCCAGGACTTGCAAAGTTTCTGCCGAAGTTTGGGCTGAATACAGGAACGGTGTCCAAATGTTAAGTTGTTCACAGTCCAAATAGCAAGATTTAAGCTCCAAGAGTCCGGATGAAGGAACGGGGTAGACAGACCTGCCAGCTGGTTTCACCTGGAAGTCCAGAGATTTGCATACGATGCGGAGTGCGACGGGGACGAGGGGCAACACGCTCTGTGTTGGCAAAGGTATCGCGATTGCGAGTACCTCGAGCGAACTGGACAGTCAAGCGCTCGCCCATGAAGTCCGAGCCGTGGAAGGCTACGTAGAGAATGTGTTATCAGGATGTTATTCCAACCTTGGAGGACTTTCGGGCCATACCGGGAACGACGTCGCGGGCATCCATAGCATCCTTGTACTCAATGAATCCGAAGCCATTCATGAGCTTGATCTCGGTGATCTCGCCGGTGCCATGGGTGTTGAAGTGAGCCTCTACATCAGCCTTGGTGGCTATTGTTGATCAGCGAAAGACTCTGCCAAAGGAGCGTCGCGACAGTGCGTGCGGCATACATTCTGGCGCTGGTGAGGTCTGCTTACCATTGCGAGGAAGGTTACCCAGATACAACCTGGTGGACGAAACCTCAGTCATGATGAGGTGATGTGGGCGACCAGATCGAGGTCTTCACAAGGCCAGGAAAAGTATGTCGCGAAAACTTGGTATCAAGAGCGCGACAGATGGGTCAGATATGTATCTTCGCCGTCGCTGGTAGAAGATGCAGAAAGGATAGTGCGGCCAGGCGGTCGAGGGACAGAGATAGTGTTGCAAAGAGGATGCAACCCGACGATGGAGAGTTGGGCAGAAGCTGGGCGTAGAAGAGGGATGAAGGTGAGGCGAGAGGAAACTGATTGGGCGGCTGGCCTTAGCGCGAAAGCCACCGTGGGTGAAATGCTCGAGGGCCGTAAAAAGAAGGCGGGGAGCGAAGCGGCAGCGCGACGAATTATACCCTCCGTAAGTAACTTTGTTTATTATCCAAATGAAAAGGCGCAGAGTCTGTTGACTTTATCGCAGGGGAATCTGAAGTTACAATTTAAAGTCATTCATCATTACTCATCCCTATACAGGTTCCATGGGAGGAGCTCCTAGCAAGAACGCCTCCTTGCCTCCTGGAACAAACAGCCTCGAGGCTGCATTTACGCCCTTGATCTACTCCAACAAAATAAGTTCAAGAATCACAACAAGCCAATCCCGCCGCCTCAATTCATTTCTACATCTTGGGTATCATTCTCATCGCCGCCACCAAGCTCATGCTCAACTTCATCAACAACAAAGCCTTCATAATCCTCGAGATTCTTCTGAATATGTACTTTGAATTTGATGATGTCGTTGAGCATCTTCTCAATTTCGGTATGCAGCTCCTCACGGAGAGCGTTTGCCTTCAGAGTAAGCTGTTCATACCTTGAAAGCAGTTAGTATCAACACGTACAGATACTGCGGCCTACTTACTCGATGTTGGTATTCATCTCACGTTGCTCCATAAGTTGAACGGACTCAGATAGTCCAGCTCGCATCTTCGCCAACTCCTTCTCCATCTTCTCAATTTGAGTATCCGAGGCCAACTTCTGGGTAGTTGTGACCTGTTTGGGTTAGTATCCAGGGCATAGTAGAGCCTCGCTGGACTTACTTCTTTTGTTTTTTCATACTCTTCCTCTGCCGCCCTGACTCGATGTTCCAACGCCTCGACCTCGCCCCGCTTATCTTCCATGGCCTCCTTGATGTTATCCAACAGATCATGGTGCTTCATCATTTCATCCATTGCCACCGTTCGCCTCTCCGAAATTTCTTTTCTCAACCCGATAAAACTTGCCTTGACCTGGCCTCGAAGATCCAAGTTCAAGATATGAGCCGGCTGGTAGCCATTTACAGAATCTGCTAAAAGTCTATCGCTGTCTGCATTTCCGCCTGCAGAAGCGCCCATCTGGGAGGAAGAAAAGTTCGGTCCGTCGTTCACAGTGACTTTCAGATCATATTCTTTGCCTTTTGCATTGGGCGCGGTTGATGGGATGAGGCCAATCTGGTATCCTAGGTTGTTGTATTTGTCGACCATTCGCTCGAGCTCTTCGAGTTTCCGGCTTGCTTCAACTTCCTTCTCAGTAACCTTCTTCTTAGCTTCTTCCAGTCGCTGAGTGGTGGACTCGATCCCTTTCTGAAGCCGCTCTCTCTCCGAGGTCATGCGATCAATGTCGGCCATACTGATTCCTTGATCATCAACTGCTCTTTGCAAATTTGATCGTTCCTCGTCGGCCTCCTTCAACTCCAGCATGACCTTGTCGAGTTCTTCTTGCAAGAACTGAATACGGGCCTCGTACTTCTCGGATTTCTGGTTCATGCGGTTATCGAACTCTTCGAATTTGACCTTATCTTCCTCCATGATCTTGAAATTCCTGTCGAGAGTCGCAATATCGGATCCGGATTTTTCAAGGGTCTCTATCTCCTTTTGTAAACGCTGATGCTCAGCTTCCAGAATCTGTAGTTCTTCGAGGTATTTCGAGTTTGATCTGTCAAATTCCTGTGCCATGGCGTCCACATGAGGCGCCAAAACTCGGTCCTGGTCTTCGTCGCCCGCATCATCGTCCATTGAAAGCCAATCTCGATATGCATGGGTAAGGAAATCAAACACGATTCGATCACTGCTCACATCCACACCAGTCTCGGCACAAGCATCATCATACTGGTTCGCACCATATCCATCTAACATCTGTGCAAGTTGCATCATCCAATGCAAAAGGCCCATGAACAGATACCAAGAGTTCTGCGATCCCACTGCCGAGAGCGAACTCTTGGTGATCATCTTATGGTAAGGGTACCGCAGCTGGACAAGGATCGGAGGCACTTCTTGGTCGATGTTCTTTTGGAATCTGTAGCTGGGATCAATCCGATGGTAAAGCCACTGGAACATGAAGATGAAGTCTTTCTGAGTGGGTGACTTGATCGTGTTTTGTGAAAGCATATGCTTCATCTCCATTTCGAAGTTGTTTGCCGCCATATAGTCCAGAAGCTCTTGTCCAATCTTCGCCAGGTATGAACGATCCTTCAAAGGTCTCGGGTCCCTGGGTACTCCGGCTGGTGCTGGAGCTTGTTGGAAGAAGCTCTGGTGAGCCATTGGGCCATTTGTTGACGTCCGTGATCTGTACACACTACTTCTGCGCTCCGATCCATCTGCAGATGACCGTCCCGTGGTGCCAGGAGCATAACTCTTTCGTCCGCTGCTATTCTGGAACGAGGTTCTCTTCACGGAAGACATGCCCAACTCAGCCAAATTTGTTCCTGAAGACGATCGCTGGAAGAGAGGCTGGTTTGGTCGCGGAGGCGCGAGGGATGCGCGCGATCCAGAAATCGAGCGTACATGGCTTGCTGTGAAGGGCGCATTCTGGTTTCCTGAGATGGAGTTCGAGCGCTTCATGGCGGATGCAGGTTGCGGAATGCTCGAATTATATCCTATGCCTCCGAGTGTCTAAACAGTGAGCGCATGACCTTCGAAAGAACGCGACTGCGCGTAGAAATGTGTCATGATATTTGAACATACCTCTCGTGGCCGTCGCACGGAGAATAGACCCGTGTCTTGCGACATGATGGGCAAAGTTTTATGTTCAGGTAATCGTAATTGATGCGACGCAAATTTTGGGTACTATGCGCATGCGCTCGTCGGGAAATGTTATGGAAGGCGAGGTATTGAAGTTTCGTGTAGAATGTTGGTGGTTGAGTTCAGATGTAAATCGCAAAGTAAACAAACCTCAAAAATCAGCTAAACCCATTTGGCGGTAAAGTCAACACCTCAAGCGCCAGGTTTTCCCTGGTCGCTTTTTCGGTCGTGTCACGTGCGACCTAAAGCCTCGGTCCATCCCAGCCTTCGGCATATCCCCCAGATTTTCGAGCTTGATCAGCTTTCTTTCGCAACCTGTTTCTAATACAAATGGGAATCTGGCAGAGTCTCAATTATGGCAATCCGTGAAGATCTTGTTGCGTCTGCAGTGAGTCTCCTGTCACTCTTTCGAAACCGCCATTGCTAATCAACTCGTAGGTGACATGTGAGAGCCCACGAGCCCAAATTCCCTTCCTTGCTGACCCTCCATTCAGTCCTTCAAGATCCAAGTGTCACTCAATCCCCCATCGAGAACCGTATAGCATTTCTGCAGTCAAAAAACTTAACACAAGAGGAGATTGATACTGCTCTAGCACGAGCGAGCGGCGAGACGTCACCACCATCCTACTCGAACTATGCGCCGCAGCAAGTGATTCGGCAACCTCAGCCTGGATATGGAGCGTATCCGCAGGGTGCGTGGCAGCCGCCGCCTGAACTTCCAAAAAGAGATTGGAGAGACTGGTTCATAATGGCAACAGTCATGGGTGGGGTTGGGTATGGTCTGTATTTTGTTGCGAAGGTAGGGTCATAGTGCTATACGTCTAGGACCAGTGCTAATTTCACTCATAGCGATATGTCATTCCTATGATTGCACCACCTACCCCACCACAATTGGAAGCCGATAAGCAGGCTATTGACGAATCATTCGAAAAGGCCTTCTCACTTCTGGACCAACTGTCAAAGGATACGGAAGAGCTTAAGTCGTCCGAACAAGCCCGTACGGAACGTCTAGATGCGGCCTTGACCGAAGTCGAAGGGGTCATAAGCGAGTTGAAAACCGCCAGCAAAAGACGAGAAGAGGAGTCCCGACGAATCAGTGATGAGGTCCGAGGGCTGAAGGATTTAATACCAAAGGCTATGGAAGGCCAAAAAGAAATCACGGATACCAGGTTAAGGGAGCTTAACACTGAGTTGAAGAGCTTGAAGACGTTGATGGGCCAGAGAATGAACCCAGCATCTACTACTAGCACGAATTCCTATGGGCGGACCACAGGGATTGGAGCGTCTTCACCCACCACAACGACAACCTCTACCAACGTTAATGGAACGTCGTCAACCGAAGCAAGTACACCGAAACCAGCCACTGTTACCAGCCCATCCGGAACAGAGACCATGGCCTCACTCCAGGGTCGCAGTTCAAGTCCCTTCAATACTGGGGCCCCGGCCAGCAGAGCTGCCATCCCTTCTTGGCAAATGGCTGCAGCCAATAAGAGCAGTACCTCAGTCAATACAACAGGGAGTGGAAGTGGCTCTCAAGATGCAAGCGGGGCGGCATGAACTGGCAAAATCGCTTTGGATGGCAGGGTGAAAATGTAACCTATGACGGCGTTCTGGTACTCAGTTTCTGGAAATAGGGCGCTACAAAGATAACGGAATCACATGTACTTCTCTCTAAAGATCAAAATTTAACGTAAAAATAAAGATGGTGATCCCATCGTATCTTTCCTTCTGCGGTTCGTTATCACGTACGATAGCCGAGTTTCAAGTCCGTCAGCCTTGCAGACAAGCTTGTGGGTCTCTCCCCTTCGCAAGATGCTTGTGACTCAAATAAACACCAAAAAAATCCGAGGCATCTGACCATGTTTCCAGTGGGCCGTTCAATGACTTTCTACCTACCGGTTGCAGAACCTCAAATCCTATCACGGAATGTGAAACATCGCGAGATGGCTTCTGTCAACAAGTCCAACATTTTGCCTGCTGCCAACATTTAGGGGAAGGCTAGGATGATGCCTCGGCATGTACTTATAGCCTTCTTCATCTCCACGTCTCGACCGTAGGAACACATTTCTCTTTGTTCTTCACTGACGGCCTTTCGATGATCCAGATGTTCTTTCCCGAATATTTCAATATCCTCCCCTGAAAACATTGTTAATTGCCTCAATATATCTTCTCTTCCAACATACCCCACATTCCAGAAATGGAGCCGTCACCAATTCCCATGATGAAGGCATTGCTGCCAAAGGTCCCTCTTATGGGCAAGACGGCCATCTACCACACTCTTGGCTTCTCGGAGCACTCCAAGCACTGGGATCTACGAACTGAGCTCATCATCAATGTTCTGCGATCATTCATCGTCGACTCGCCACCTGAACCTATCTCCAAACTTCAACGATTGACAACGAAAGACCCCGGTGTGAAGGGCCGGTTATGGATTAGCAAAGTTACCATGCCAAAGCCTGAAGAAGATGACATCAGACAAGCGTTGTTCAAAGCCATCAAGGGCATGAAAGAGCCTGGAGAGCCAGCAGGAGGCTTCAAGGAACCGGAGCTACTTCCGGTCGAAGCGGAATGGACTGGATACAGAGCTGGAGCCACGAAGCAGTCTGTGGAGTTGAGGATCCCCGAACAGCAGAAATATGCAGAGATGATGAAGGAGGTTACATCTCCAACCACTGTGTTATACTTCCATGGCGGAGCATACTACGTCATGGATCCCATAACGCACCGCAATACGACTAAGAAGCTGGCGAAGTTGACCAAAGGACGTTGTCTCAGCGTACGCTATAGATTGGCGCCGCGGAATCCTTTCCCAGCAGCTCTCTTAGATGCTCTGCTTTCATATCTCACCCTGTTGTACCCGCCGGCAGGTTCATACCATACAGCAGTTTCTCCCGCCCACATTGCTTTCGCTGGAGACTCCGCAGGAGGAAATCTTTCCCTGGTTCTCCTACAGTTGATACTCGAGTTGAAGCGCCGAGGCGTCAAGATCAAGTTCAATGGAGAGGAAAGAGAAGTGCCTGTACCAGCAGGAGTAGCAACTTGCAGCCCATGGGGAGATATTACACACTCCTCACCATCCTGCGAGACGAACAAATTATACGACTACCTCCCATCCCAAAGTGTGCACCCAGAGGGTATGGAATTCCCTTCCTGTTCCGTATGGCCCACCAACCCTCCACGCAAGAACCTATACGCCGAAGACGCATTACTCACCCACCCTCTCGTCTCACCTCTCGTTGCGAAATCCTGGGAAGGTTCCTGCCCCCTCTACATCGAGACTGGGCAAGAGCTCTTGACAGATGAGGACAAGCACATTGCCACCAAAGCCGCCAGACAAGGCGTCAAAGTAGTGTTCGAGGAGTATGAAACAATGCCTCATTGCTTTGCAATGATTCTCGAGGACTTGGCGGCAAGCAAGCAATTCTTCACAAATTGGTCTGGCTTCATAAGCCAAGTTACGAGTGGAAAGGAAGTAGAGACCAAGGGAACGAGGATATTTCCTAAGACGATGAAGGAGACGAGTGTTGATGTGACGAGTTTAAGCAATTTCAGGGAAGAGGAAGTTATGGCAAGGATGAAGGAGAGGGTGCAGAAGATGAGCATGAAGCAGCCGGATTCGATGTCGAAGCTGTAAATCAGGCTGCGGCGGGATGGGAAAGTGCTAATTGCAGTCAGGACGGTGGTTCATAGTCGAAGGTTACATATTGGGGTGGCGGTAGGACAAGTCTTCGTTTTAGCTTAGGCGCTGGTTCGGAAAGGACAGAGAGAGAGCATATACAGGAATTATAAAATAATACGTTCGCTAATTTCCCCTTCAGTAGATTTTGATGATTAGAACTTTTAGCTAGATAATTTAGTTTTCAAATATATCTGCCTCGAAAATTTTGGCATTGTTGATCCATCTTCCAATCCTGATACCTGACAGGCCTTGTTCAATGGGATAATATGATCTACGAGATATTTTGACTCCCAAGATTTCTGGACTTTTGAAACGTTTAGACTTCAAAAGTATTGGGACTTGAGGCCTGCACTGATTTAACCCCCCTCCCCCTTTTCCTCTCCCTAAAAAAAAATAAAAATAAAAGGCCGCACCCAATATGAATCCAATCGCGGAGAATATTCCATGCCGCTCTGGCAGCCACTAATGTCAACATCATGGGCGACGTTAAAGTACAAAAATACGGCAATTGAGCATATATCAGTTCATCTAAACTGCATGCAGAACAGTATATGATACAAAGGGAATTCTTCACCGTGTGTGGAAGGTTATAAGAGTCACGAGCAGTAGTGGCTGGCAAATTACCCAATTGGGCGATTATGACAACTCAGACCCACTTAAATTTCCATCGCGGTTTTTTGAGGTCGCTTTAAAGGATCGCAGCCTCGCGCCTTGAGCTTTCTAAACTACTTACAACCACAATGGCCACCGCAGACGTCGATCATTTAAGGAATCTTATCCAGGAGAATGCGAAGCGCGCGCATGTGCTCTTTTCAGAACCCGCGATTGCGACCAACGATGAAGCCGACACCATCGCGATCGCATCGCGAATACATTCAGAGTATGCGAGCGTGCGAGAGCTCCCACCTGCTCTTGCAGCAAAAATGGCTGCTGCTGCGCCGCGAAAGAAGCAGAAGACTGCAGCAGAAGGGGCATCCGACTCCGATGCTAGGACAACAAAGCTTATAGAGGGCGTTGCATCGAAGAGCGAAAGCCCCTCATCTACAGCACTCACACTTCGTCGCGGACTCTCGACGGATCTCCCACCGAACGCAAATGGCCCTACAGCGCAAAAGAATCTTCCTTCTTCCAGCCTTGTTCGCAAGCAGACGGTCGTTCAGGTCAAGCCGGAATGGCATGCGCCTTGGAAGCTTATGCGCGTTATCTCTGGACATCTGGGTTGGGTTAGGAGTTTGGCTGTGGAACCAGAGAATAAGTGGTTTGCTAGTGGAGCTGGGGATAGAACTATCAAGATCTGGGATCTCGCGACGGGATCGCTGAAGTTGACGTTGACTGGACATATTTCGACTGTTAGAGGGTTGGCTGTGTCCCCAAGACATCCATACCTTTTCTCCTGTGGCGAGGATAAGATGGTGAAGTGTTGGGATCTCGAGACGAATAAGGTTATCAGACATTATCATGGACATTTGAGTGGCGTTTATACTCTAGCACTTCATCCGACTCTGGATATATTGGTTACTGGTGGTCGTGATGGTGTTGCAAGAGTTTGGGATATGCGGACGAGAAGCAATATCCATGTGCTCTCAGGACACAAGGGCACAGTATCGGATCTTAAGTGCCAGGAAGCGGATCCTCAGGTCATCACCTCGTCACTCGACTCGACTGTACGACTTTGGGATTTGGCTGCGGGGAAGACGATGGGTGTTTTGACGCACCACAAGAAGGGCGTTAGAGCATTGGCCATTCACCCCAAGGAGTTCACATTTGCGAGTGGTAGCACTGGGAGTATCAAGCAGTGGAAGTGCCCTGAGGGAGCTTTCATGCAGAATTTCGAGGGACAGAATGCGATCATTAATACGCTGGCTGTTAATGAGGACAATGTGCTGTTCTCAGGCGGTGACAACGGATCAATGAGCTTTTGGGATTGGAAGTCTGGTCACAGATTCCAGGCACTGGATACTACTGCTCAGCCAGGTTCCTTGGATGCTGAAGCTGGAATCATGAGCACAACATTCGACCGCACGGGACTGAGATTGATCTGTGGAGAAGCAGATAAGACTAGTGAGCACTCCTGCTACCCCTTTTATATAGACACAGGCTAACAATTTTATAGTCAAAGTATGGAAACAAGACGAAACGGCAACTCCAGAAACTCATCCACTGGAGTGGAAGCCAACCTTGGGCCGACAAAAGTTCTGAATGTACCATCGCAGGTGGTGGCATTATGGACAAGGCGAACGGCGCAGACGGAAAACTTGGACTTTTAAAGATTGTATATTGTACGGTAGTACTCATATAGGGCTATCTTTGGCTCTCAGAATCCAAGATTCTTGATCTCAGGATCATCCTTAAAGGCCTGCTTGACATCCTCCTCTCCGATACTCAAACGTATCTTTCCGGTGCGATCTGCTTTCCTGGCTTCCAGACCAATGATTCCCGCTTCCATGAGATCAATGGCCGAAGATCCCATAGACAGAACCCTCGGAGTACGCTGCGACAACTTGGAGGAGTACTGCATACTTGTGACTGCTTTGGTAGTATCCTTTAAGAGATACTCGATCATATTCTGATTCCCCGTATCCATCTTCGTCATCCTCTTCGCCTCATCAATCACCTCCCCTAACACACTTTCTGCTATTCCCGTCCGCCTCGTCCTTGCTAACAACGCCGCTAATAGAATCTTTGCGCTTAAGGGCAAGCTTCTGAGATATTGCTGCAGAGGGCTCGTCGTTGCTTCGTTGATAGCTCGTTTCACCGTCGCGATGGTGACTTTCCCAAATGACTTTGACTGAGATGCCTTCTCGGCTCTTCCGGTCTTGGAGGGAGTGTTAGGCGCGGATTGAGACAGGACGTCAGATTCAGCGAGCTCAACGGCTCGGCGACAGATATCGAGCGCTCGGCGAGCGTCGCCAGACACGGCTGCTACTTTTCGAGAAGCGAATTGGACGGCGTCGGACTCGACGATGGAGCCGGGGACGCCTTCGAGGCGGGATTGGATAATTTTCATGAGTTGTTCGTGAGTGTAGCCAGGGAAGGTGATCCTTGTTAGGCCAAGTCTGCTGCTGATCTTGTTGCTTAATGTCCTCTCTGGTAGATCCATAGTATTTGCTACAGCAAGCACAATCAACCTGCTATGTTTGAGACCAGGCCAGTTGAAGAAGTTGTACATGACACTCTGGTTCTTCGTTACGAGCTGGTCCAATTCGTCCATCAACACAACACACGGTACTCGTCGGGGACTTGGATGGTTGAACTCTCTCTCCAAAAGATCCAAAGCATGAGTTGGGCTGACTCGGTCTCCTTTCAGTGCTTCCCAGAGGAGTGAATATGATTGATGCGGATCTGTGACTTTCATGCCGTTAATTTCGACAAAAATAAAGTCGTCCAGTTCGTCTGCCATGACTGAGGCGTTGAGTTGAGCAACAACTTCTCGGACTGTGGCCGTTTTGCCTGTCCCTGGTGTTCCTGAGATATAAATGCAGGCACCTGTACCTTCGGTAATGGCAGCTTCGAGATGCGAGTAGACTGAAGCAAACTCGTCTTCTCGGCAAGGAAGACTCGTAGGAACGGAGGAAACATGGAGTCTGGAGCGTGCTGTCTGGAAGGGCGAGGAAGCAATTTGATCATGGTCAAGAATTCGAGTTCCTAGAGGCGTGAATTCAAGAGGCTTCTTCACAACCACACGTTTGTGGCTAGGAGTAAGCAGCTTTGAGGGAGTCTTGACTTTTCGAGGAGTAGAAACAGCAGACGTCTTCTGCTTCTTCCGTGGTGTTGATACCTCATCCTCGAGGTCCTCGTCAACAATATCACCCCCTTTAAAGTCTTGATCTGCCTTTTTCGGTTTATCGAATTTCCGCTTCTTGGTACTTCGTGTCTCAGCCTCCAGCTTCTGGAATAGATTTTCCATGTCCTGCTCCGTCTTATGCGCCAGATTTTCCCAGATGAATTCCTCGGTGTATATAGCAGTCCTCGTATGACATCCTCTTCTACAAATGAACACCTTACCAAAGTCTGGATTCTTTCTAGTGATCCCCTTCGGATATTTCTTCGCGTAAGCTTTCTCGGACATGATTTTTGCAATGCCATTGATCGAGTCGAGAGGGTTTGAATCTGATTCTGGTGTAATGTACATTTCGTTCTGAAGGATTTTAGTGTGTGCATCAGTATGCCACAGTTGAATACTTACAGGCAGGTAGTCTGATCTCTTCTTCTGCTTGTTGTGAATCTCTTTTTGACCCGAGAACCCTGTCTTGTGTTAGAATTGCCAAGCTGGAACCATGGGTATTCTCGTACAAAGTATGTCCGCAGACTTCTCTCCATCATCGTCCTCGTAAAATTTCCATATCATTCCCACCCAATCGCTGCCACCCTCAGCCTTAAGAAGAACCACATCTCCAATCTTGCATTTCAGACTGGACTTCTTCGCGCCAATAATCTGTCTCTCCTGAGCTCTTGCAGTATTCCGTCTCCGTCGCTGTCTAGGTGTCACCACAGGCCCATCCTCTTTCTCATCTGCGCTGTCTGCATCCTCCTCCTCATTCCCTGCTCCGTTCTGCTCCTTTTCGTATATCCATTCCCATTGTTGGTCGAGTTCATCGTCCGAATCGCCTCCTCGACCTCCTGACAGGATTTTCTTTGCCTTCGCACGATTTTGGGCTAACTGCTGCCGAGGAGTAAGACTTGTCGTCTGGTGAGGCATTAGGTGGTCGATTGTCGTGTCAAGTTATGGTGACGTTTTCGAGGTCTGGGTGTAAATAAAATGCTTGCATTAGCTCGTCTCAAGCGAACGTGTCACACGCGAATTTTCGTGACAGGCGCTAAATTCAGGGGTGCCGAGGAGGAGCGACGGGCTTTGAAGTGGAGACTCGATATTCATAACGTTGCATTGTCAGAACGGTCAGAACTAGCTCCACCTTGACCGAAATGGAACAGTAATTTTGGATTTGGTACAAGATATCTGCTTTTCACGTATGCCCGCTCTCGCTAGACACCAGACATGAGCGCTAGATATTGTGCGGCCCCATTTCTGTCTCCCAAACCTACCGCTAGGACTCTTTTCTGCCTATCTCATTGGTGTTTTTGTATAGAGCTCTAGCACTCGTGGATAGCAAATCTTGCTGCCTCTTGCCAACGCTGCTTAGCAAGATTTGCACTCCACGAGTGCTAGAGCGTGATACAAATTTACAGCTTTCTTAACTCAACTCTAATTCTAAAATGAACAACACTATAAGACTGTGTAAATGATTAAAAGAAGATTCATGTGACCGCCTTCAAAAGTGATTCCGCACCCGCGCGATTTTTAGCTCTTTTTCTTTATAGTGCGCATCCAACCAGGTTGCAAAATGCTGTGCCGCCATCGTCCTTTCATTTCTGGGACTCCAATCGAGCCTTACCGTACTTGATCGACACTATAGCTTCGAAAATTCAGCCATTGGTGAGTCTTTTGGGTGACATTTCTACTATTTACTGACTTTCTATAATGTAAGGCACTACGGTCACAAACAGGGTCCCTGGCAAAGGCGACACAAGAGGAGTGATGGTGCAGTGGTCTTCGGTATTGGTACGTCTAAAAAGAGAAGAGGAGAGGAGGGGAGCCTCTAAGAGATCTAGCTACAGGGCGGGCGCGCTAGGCAGGTGAGGTCACATGACCGCCACAACACCTTGTTGAAGAGCGTTCCACGTATAAGACGTGAAGTCCATATTTGCTAAATATTTCCGCTCAAAATAATCACGACGAGACTTGTTATAGAGGTCACATGACTAGGCGGTCATGCGGGGCTAGCGGGCACCTACTTAGATAGTTTCTCACACTGTAGCTACTTCTCTCCTTAGACGCACCAGAATACCATTGACTCATTTAGTCCGTGAATTGCTTGCTGTGACAAGACTTGAGAAGGTTGAAGTACCTAAAGGCTTCCCAGGAAACAAATATCCACCAAGCGTTTGAGACACATTGCCCAGATTAAATTGAAAGCCTGTGATAGCGTACTGCGCGCCGAAGAAGAGCAGGTAAATCCGTAAGAGAACTATCCCAAATACGAGGCCCCACTAAGGAAGCGTAGACTCTAGGACATATAAACTGACCATGGCTGCAATGAAGCTAGCAGCAAAAGCAAAGAAGTAACTTACCAGGAGTCTGGAGCTTCGCCATCCAGAAGGTTGGGGAGTCAGCGAATTCCTCTTTCAGGCCGTGTAGAGAGTAGACAACAGCTCGCTCACAACAACCGAGAGGCGGAACTACTATGGGAGACATAACACGGTGCCAAGAATTGGCTGAGGAGAGAGGAGGTGGTAAAAATCCTACTCCTTCGTTCCCTTGCGCACCTCTGAACAGACTGGTAAAAACCAAGGAATCCTGCTTAGCAAGACAGAATATGGAGAACCCAATCAGAAGAGGGAACATATACTACGAATACTCAGCGGGTTGCAAGTGGCGTGGCAGGAATGGGGACACTGACCTCTGGAAGCAGTGCCCAGACTAGCAGACAAGCGAAAATAATCTAGAAGACTTTCATCCTCTTCCTGTTCGCATCTTTGTCTTTGTGCAGAATCTCGAGAACAGTAGTGACAGGTAGGTTCGCAGGGTAAAACATCTTGACTGGGAAAAGTAAAATGCCTCTCATCATTTCGGCAAGGCCATATCCGATCAACTGTGGAGATATGGTGACGAACACGGCAGCTCACTGGTTGGGTTATCCCCCATAGTATAGCTTCTGAGAAGAAATCCCTGTGTGGAAATGGCGCTGACTGATGCTGCTGAGGCCATAATCACACTTGAGGCATGCCCTTTCATGTTGAAAGGGTCGGGGTTTAGAAAATGGCCAATGGTTCTCCATCGAGGGATGAGCAGAGCCATGGCCTCTCCAATGGCCTTCAAAACATCAGTGAGTTTTAAATTCTTGGATATAGAGAGACGACTCACATATGAAATGACTGTCAAGAACACTGAGGGGTTAGCCTAAGGGATCACATAATGGCTGTGGGTAGGAAAATCTACTTAATGACCGAAACGAAGATGACCTGAGGGTTGAAGGTAAAAATTTCTTCTAGCGCAGATCCAAAGCAAGCTATACTGATACCTAGTAGACGTTAGGAAGAATTCGCGTCTCACTATGCAAAAATACCAATAATATTGAGCCACACAAGAACTGCTCACCTATGAAGAACATCCGGAAGGTCCAGGGGTTCAGCGTCGGGTCATCATCAACATCAATGACAGTCGTCACAATGTCTGCAGCAGTTTCGAGATGCTCTATCTCATCTTCCTGTTGTTCTTCATCTGTGTACACTGGTAGCTCGTTTCCGCGTACCGCTGCTCCTTTCGACTTGTTGCTATCATTGTCCTTAGCATTGATAGGCTCGTGGAGATTCTTCTCGGGGATAATATCAGTGTCTTCTCTTAAGTATGTCGGCCGCTCCATTGTCGATCGAAATTCTTTGCTCGTCCTACGCCAGAGTAATTGTGCTACCTAAGTTTTCTAAGCACCAGCTTGAATGACTGGGGCGTATGGTACTTACTGTTAGGTAAGAAAATGCAGAAAAATTTCTCAGACAGTAAGGAGGACTAGAGAACATGAGAAATCCAACGGGCCACTGAGTGGTGCCGTCCGTTGGCTGAAAAGACGCTCTGCCTTCGAGGAGTGGGACAGGTAGCCATCCCCTCAATTTGTATACGGGGACGCTAATGGGAACACATGTCCATGGCAGGGCCGATCAGAGTAATGTGTGATGCTGAAGACCGAAAGTATAACGAAGATAACGATATGTTGTACAACCACAGTAGCACCTCCCAAATTCACTGGCTGAATGAGGTCTGCGCCGCAAGCTAATGCATTGAAGCTTGGTAGCTTGCATTCTCGTTCTACTAAAATGGAAGCTGCCTGAGACTTTGAAGTATACGGACCGTTGACGAAATGATCGACGATACTCAATAGGGTGGGGTTGATGTCATTGTATCTAAATGGAGGCTAAGCACACGCCGCTTCCGGGATTCATACTCCACTCGAGTGATATAGAATCTGGGAATGGATTAACCCGAGATCGCTTCCATGCACAGGAACGCTTGTCTTGATGTGCCGACATTATCGGGTATGCAAGTAGGGGTCTTTTCGATCCACCTCCCACTATAGGAAAAGGGAAAGATGCAATTTCTCGCGGATCACCACCTTCTGTTGGCTTGCTACGCTAAATCTTGATACGATTCGCAGTTGATACACGTATCAGAAGTTGAAGAGTCAGGGAGTTTTGCAGGCTTAATTAAAGATAACGATGCTTCGCCTCCTCCATTTCTGCTCCAACTCGCAAAAATAAAGCCATCTGAACGTTTGCATCTGGGAATAAACCTTTGTAACAAGATCAGGTCCCTGAGGATCTTGAGTCCCTGAATATCTAAATTCTTATAAACCTGAGATGTCCAAGTGTACAACGAGCTTGGCCTTAAGATCTCACAAATTTCAGGTGTACAGTGATCAAGCAGATGTGACGAAAGTGACTGGAAAACAATGCGCTGGATAAAATACTCACTTGAGCCGGGGCGGTTAGGGTAAAGGAATCAAACTTTCAGCAGAAACTTGAAACTTTCTTCAAAAGCTCTAAAGTGTTATTTACCAATTTCGCAGAGGAAATACAGAATTATACAAAGCTCATTGCCAACTCTGTGCCAACAGGCCTGGCTTTGCACTGCCTCTCTCGTACTCCTCGTCCGCCTCAGCGACCCGAATGATCAGCTCTCCAAATAAACCGTTAGCCCATCCAAACCACGCTCTCGTCCATTGGTTCTCGTTGTGGGAGTCGACGCTCTCGTGTACCACTAAACGTAAGGTTAGCTCTCCTTTTCTGAGAACGTCGAAAAGGAATCAATACAGACCTCCAAATCCTGCCGTTGAGTTTAGCACCATCATGATCTGGTCCGTAATTTCGATTTCGATTTCTTTCTTGCGTTCTGCACTCCCAGTGCTTGACGAGGCAGGCATAGCGAACGCCGTGAGAGCTCGAATAATAGCAGCCATAGGCCATGCCTTTCCTGGGCCGACATGAGGTCCTCCAACGGCGGAGATGACTGGTCCATGCATGTAGTAAGGGTTGCTGTCACTGAGGACGAACTTTCTAGTATTGCGATAGATTTCAGCGTAGTCACGAGGCTTCTCTCCCTGAGGCGGAGGTGGCAGCTTGAAAGATGACTCGGTATAGTTCCAGAGTGGCATAGCAAGTAAAGACGGAACGTTTGCATCGTCCATCAAGTTGGCGCCTCCGTACCCATCAATTTCGTAAGCGAAGATGTCTCCAAAATCTCTATGATGCACGATAGCATCGCGATCAATGCCTTGTCGAATGCCATAAGCTAAGTCCCGCATCTCAGTCGTGAGGTTCTGTGCTCCGTCGAGTCTTTCCATGATCAAAGAGGCTTCCTCGAGGTACTTGGCCCACATCATATTTGCTGGAACAAGAAGTTGGTAGATGCATGCATCGTCCGAAGGTCTGAAAGCGGTCCTAACCATTCCGTTCTCTTTAGTTGGGTTGCCAAGTCCATCATTAGTCAGAGTCTCGGATCCACGATTCGTGTATCCTGTGAAGGTCCATGCCGATTTCTCAACCTTGCCTTCCTTAGAGTATGTTCCCAAACGCATGGCAGCTGAGGCATCTACAGCTGCTTTTACAGCAGGAATCCAGCTGTACTTTTGAAAGAATTCGAGGTCTCCAGTCTTCTTGTAGTAAGCTGTCGAGACTTGCAAGAACGATGCTAGCGAGTCAAGCTCCCACTTGCAATCGAACACCTTAACCGGATCATACGGCGGGACAGGGTGGTTTTGGGAGTATGCTCCATTATGAGTTGGCTTCACTCCAGACTCTGTTGGTGGCTGGAAGCTGTGGCAATAAGGCGAGATGATGATGTACCGAGAGTGAGCATTGATGAGTCCACGCCACAGACTGGCAAGGGAATCGGGTTCTTCAGAAGCTTCTAAAAGGGGAAGGTAGCTGTATATCTGAGAAGCCGAATCTCTTAGCCACATAGCATCAATCTAGAGAATGTCAGCGCAAGGCTTTCAGGCAAAGATACATAAGCCCCATACATCACCAGTGATAACATAGCTCAACTCCTCATCTGTGGTAGTCTCATTTCCTGTGGCCTCATCAATCTTCTTGGCATAACCTCTCCACTTGATCATGGTGTCGAGCGTATTAGGGTAACTACAGACAAATTAGCCTCGAAAAAAGCTAATTTACAGTCAAGTTCCACTGACGTGTTCTCAAACAATCTAAACAAGTCTGGATCTTCAATCACACCATTCATCTTCTCAATCAACTTCTCCATAGCTGGCAAGGTGAAAGTCCGGCATTCTGGCGCTGGGCGATTGTATGGAAATTTCCGTTTTCCTTCTGAAAAGGGTCCTTGACGAGAGCGTTGTAGGGCCTCGTAGCCAACGCATGCTTTGGTTGCTAGGGGTGAGCCTGAGGAGCTTGAGGGAGTCTTCTCGTCACCTGGGCGGACATGGATGGGGATGTTGGCTGGAAGTTCGGAGATGAAGGTCTGTTGAGGCGAGGGCTGCGCATTGGTAGAGGTGGCTTTAACGGGAATAGATGGCTGTGCAGCTGTAGTCTCTGTGATTGAGCTTGTTGTTTGATTTGACTTGGACTCCGCAGCTGGAGCGATAGTAGGGAGGTTCCATGTGACGGGTTGCTCATGAGACCTATAAATGGAATAAACCACAATGAGAGTAAACAGGACAGCAACAGCTGCAAACCTTAAACGGCGTGGCTGTAGACGTGCCATATTGACGCTAAGACCATCTATGGCATGTCTGGAACGCAGGTTGCAGAGGTGTGAAGAGATAAAAGGAGATGTTCAAGAGAAATCGGAACCAAGACATTGTAACGCCTCATGGCTTGGCACTCCCGGCTATTTATGATTGGCCTAAAATTGACATTTGCAACAAATATTTTGGATCACAACTGCACTTACAACATGTCTGATATTTTGATTTGCCTTCTAATGATTGTTTTCACTGAATGGAAGAAGGAGGTGAGGTTTGAATAGTGTCAACCGATCTCCACAGCCTGTGGGGCCGAGATATTGTAGGTGTTCTGGACAATGCGCATGGACTCCGATGATGAGTATCTTTCAGCACGTGCCTACGCCTGAAATCAACCTCCTCCATCTTTTCTTCTACAAGCAATTCCTCAAGAGTATCATCATCCTTCTTCTGACAAAACCCGACCTTGGACCACCGCTACTAGGCCCTGGAAAAAGCCTTAGGCCTGACTTTGGAAGGAATGTAACAGAAGTTGTTTGCCTGATATCGGAACCCTGATGTTAGCATAGATAAGTATTTCGAAGGAAGTACATCCCACTTCTCCTTCCTCCTTTCCTTACTACCTCTCCTTCTCAAGATATCTCAACATTCAAAAATGACTCACCCAGCATGTCACCACCACCAAGACGCGTCCGCTTTGGCATTATTGTACCATCGTCCAACACTGCCTTGGAGCCCCTAACCTACGCCCTCATCACTTCTCTCAACACCCGCCTCGCAGCCCAGACCCCTCCCACCGTCATTACCGCGCACTTCTCCCGCTTCCCCGTCACCGAGATCTCCCTCTCCCCCAGCGGTCTTGCCCAATTCTCTCTTGAGCCCATCCTCACAGCCGCTACCCTGCTCTCCCACGCCGGTGTCGATATCATCGGGTGGTCTGGTACGTCTGCTGGCTGGCTAGGCTTTCCCAAAGATGAAGACCTGTGCAGAGAGATCCAGAAAGCTACGGGGATCAAGGCTACAACTAGTATCTTGGCTCTGAATAAGGCGTTAGAGATATGCGGCGTAGAGAAGTTGGGGCTAGTGACGCCGTATAGGGGCGATGTGCAGGCGAAGATTGTGGAGAATTATAAAGGGATAGGTGTGGAGATAGAGGAGGGTATGGAGCGGCATTTAGGCGTGGAGAGGAATACGGATATTGCTGATATCGGAGAGGAGGTTCTGGATGGGTTAGTTCGTGATGTGGTTAGTGTTGAAGGAGTAGATGCCGTGACGACGTTTTGTACGAATTTGGTTGCGGCACAGAGAGTAGAGTCGTGGGAGAAGAGGCATGGAATGCCGGTTTTTGATACGGTGACTACAGTGGTTTGGGATATGTTGAGAGTGTGCGGCGTTGATGTGAAAGGAGTGGAAGGTTGGGGAATGATATTCGGCAAGAGCTGAATAGCCATTGGTTACAACCCTTTATATAAGGCCTCCTTTCGCCTCTCAAATACTGGCATCTTCAAACCGTGCATCCCTTTATACCCCGCCGGCTCGCTCTCCTCCCATCCTTGGAGTACATTCTCTTTGTCGACTATCTCAAAGACCTCGACTCCCAGTGGCCGGCAAGTGTTCAGCATCCTCTGGGACGAGTCTCCTCCCCAGCCGTAGACTGAGAGATCGCCTCCTGGGCAAGCAGACATTGCACACAAGACATCAGTCTCGGCAAAGAACGTGAAGTGATCCCCAGGCTTGGCCGGAGAAGCCTCCCTGTTTCCTAAATCAGGCATTTGAACATGGATAACCGAGAAAAGACTTACATAAAGTACTTTCCATCCTTGTTGAGGCCTGTGACTTGGAAAACATTCAACACATCATGCACATCCGATTCTGTGAGGCCGTACGGGAGGACTGCCCGAACAAGATTTGAATGGCATTGGAAGTCGAAGTCATCCCCGCTGAGTAGCTTGTTCACTGCCATCGATCAGCTTCCGCCCTACCTTCCTACCATTCTGGAAAGTAGGTCTCACCATATGGATCACATCTGTGGCATTCTAATTAGCCAACAGTCGGGCAGTCAATGAATAACTGGTAGCCATTCACCTCGTCCCCAGTAGATCATGGCACCGTCCACCAACCTCATCAACCCCGTAATCCTTCAAACTATCCCCCACAATAGTGACCAACGGTCTCAAATACGGCAAACATGACCACATCCTATCTCCAACAGATACATGAGAAGCGTGCAGCTGTCTTGTTCTAGCAGCCCAGAAACGTTCTCGTGGATTGTGGAGAGACCAAATATTCAGGTCTCCGACTTGAGGACCATATGGAGTGGAGAGGCGACAGAGTTGACCTGGAGATTTCCTTAGAGAGGTTCAAACATAAAAGGCTCAATAAGCCTACCTTTCTTAACAACCCACGCCCTCCCGCTCCTTATCGGGATATCAAATTTCTCAACTAGACTCTTCTCACTCTCTGCAGCATACTTTCCGATCCTCTCATATAGTGCGCCATCGCCGTAGAGGACTTGGCTGTCTTTGGCTGGGTAGGCGGGTTCGGGGTTGCAGGTTGTCATTTTCAATGTTCGTCTGAACCAGAAAGCAAAAAGAAAAGAAAAAAATCGCGTGATAATGAAATTGTTTTGGGTAATTTGGAGAGGTGACGATGACTTTCGTTTGATCTGAGTATAAGAGGTAGAGTAGACTCAAGTGAAGATGAGAGTGGGATTGAAGAGTCCACGTGATCAATTTATGGGACTTGATAATCAAAGACGGGACTAGTAAGGACTATTCCATCGTCCGTTCCCAGGTCTATTCAACTAGGATTCAGCACCTGCTAGGGCTAGTGTCTGTATGACAGGGTGTGTTGGGGCTCTTTCACACCAAATTTCTCTTCTCCCTTGACTTGATCTTTATGCACGTTCTTCCAGAGACCGAACAGGCCTGGGAACGGACGAGGAGATAATTCATATATTAGATAGAGAATTGGGTATAAGCTCTACACCTCTCCACAGTACGCCGCAGAGAGATACAGGAACAGAACCAGCTACCGATGCCGGCCCATAAACCAAGGCCATCAATCACCGTCCCTCAACCCCGGCCAATACTGATCCTTCCCAAACTCCAGCACGTCACCTGCACTCGCCACAATCCCTGTGCCTCCCTCCCCTCCATTCGCTGCGTTTGCATCATCAGCCACCCCTCTCCCAGCCTCAAGATCCTCCCTCCTCGACAGAGGCGGCATATAAGGCGGCGGCTCTCTCCCCATCCTCAACCGCAAATCACTCCCTTCACTCACCCGTGATCCATCTGAGATCCTCGGATCCGCCATATCCGTTTCCTCCACCTCCTCCCCCAGCCCAGTACCACTGGCCATCCCCATACCTCCCATAC
>AYLM01000119.1:0-41406 GCA_001625345.1 Cairneyella variabilis
AAAGTGGTGCAACTTCCCTTACGACCTTCCTTGGAATTGGGCCTACAACTTTATTCCACAGCTGCAGAAGCTGTTGATCAGACTGCGACATGCAACAGAATAAAGAGTTATTTGACCTTGAATGGCACTTTGTAGATACTTGACGACGTCAAAGTCGATTCGAGGGCGAGAGGAGTGCAATCCAGGCATGAGGGGCGAAGAAAATTATCCGAAGGTAGATTGCGCTAAGCGATAACTAGTTTGCACTAGTATTACATGTAAAACTCTATCTGATAGAATGATCCGAAACCATCTTAAGAGAAAATTCATATATCTACGGTACCGGATGAGAGTGAAGATGAAGACTATTCGCAATATAGATTGTTTGCGACGTCGCAATGAATCACTCTCGAGGTCATGAAGAGACCGAGCCCAGGAACTGTCCAATCACATGACCCCTTCGACAAGACAGTATCTTCATGGAGAAGAACAATAGGATAGCATAGCAAAAGGTAGGAAGAACCAGTTCAGGAGGAAATATCTGCGATGTGCAACAAAGTGCGAGAAAGGTATATTAGTCAGGCACTGGTGCGCCAAAATGGGGGCAGTGGTCTGTATAGTCTCTGGGAGTCATGAACAGCGACCCATAGCTTCACATGAGCACTCTGATGACTGGCAAATAGAAATAGACTAAGAAGTGTTAGTTGAGAAGAGACTATCCGCGACACGCAACAAAATCTGAGAGAGTATCCTTAGCCTAACGCTGATTTGCCACAGGTGGTGATGGTCTATACTCCTTCCACATTCAAGGACGGTGACCCACAGCTTAAGAAGGGCCGAATACGTTATTACGCAATTAAAATGAGGAGTGGAGAACTCAGTTCAAAAGCAAAATATCTGCCACTTGCAACAAAATTTGAGGCAATGTCCTAAGAGGGCTAGGCAGTAGGCTGCATGGACGCCAAAGCTAAGTCTTTACCGTCTCTTCACTGTTATTGACAGCGAATCACAAGAGTTATGTGACTCAGTGTCCAATGGCATAAGTGAGTTCACAAGCAAATCTCTGCAATATGCAACAGAAAACTGGGCAGGCTCTGGAAGAGAGCTGGATGAGGCGGGGGTTCGCCACTTCGGGTGCCGTCTCGACAGCCTCCTCTTAGCCACTACCTTCTACCAATCTATGGCGAGGAAAAACCTCAAGGAGTGGAGAAACAGTTCATATTCAAATCTCCGCGACGTGCAACAAAAATTTAGCACAGGTTGTGATCGGTCGAATTTTTAAAGCGGACTTGTGAAAGGGGGACATTAGTCTTGACGGTCTCGCCTTCGGTGAATCATAACAACCCACAGCAGAAGCTAAATCCTGTCAAAGATTAGCGGATTAAGCTACAATCTAGAGCGTGCTGAGGTCGCTAGCAGTGATGGATTTTGAATCACTGGTGCCTAACTTGCCCGGTATACCGAATTGCCACTTAGCGAATCACTCCTTTTGGTCTCGATGAGCCACACGAGGAGTCAATTCTCGTAGTCTCATAGATCTGGTCCAAGAGTATACCAGTCCAGATGTGAAAGCCTTCGTTGTGCAACAAAACCTCAATGTCCACTAATGTCTGTCTTAGCCGAAGGTGCCCGAGTTGCCACCTTACGTTTCACTCTGCGAACTTGCGATCAAGCCCGCAAGGAGGCAACCCGAGTTCCGCCCATCTCAAGGCTCCGAATACAAGTCTCTCAGTCCAAATGTGAACAGCTGCGACGTGCAGCGCAGCAGTTTCACACGCTGGAGAGGGAAAGGAAGGTAGAGATGAGCCGGCGGGTCTGGGCGTCATGACCCATGACCTCGCGCACAGGAGGCTTTTAAGCTAGCCTCTTAGCTGCTAGCCATTCAGAAACATGGTCTATTATGTATCATATTCTGATGTTCTCACATGCGATTGGGTAAGCTGGATCTGCGTCACTTGCCACAGGCTAAGATGGGTTGCTGAGAACAACTATCATCCACAACACTAAAGGGCTACATGCGGGTGGGACTGTGGCAAACGCACTCTCAATCGTAGAAAATTGACTGGTGAAGTGCCTGTTGATCTGCTCCTATGCGTAACAAAACGTGGAGGTAATCTTCCCAAGAGAGACTGCTCGTAGTGGTGTCGGGTAGCGTTCCATCGAGTAGATATATTTAGCTCTCTAATAGTTGCGCTGGTGGCCCGCACTGAGACCATCGAAACCACTGAGCACAAAGAAAGGAACTTTAGGTGAAACCTTGATTCTGCGATTTGCAACAGAAGACTCTTCGATGTGCAACATCCTCAGAGGTCGCGATAGCCGAGGTCCCTTGGACATGCAGAGCAGCGAGACCTAACCAAGGGGCATCTTGAGCCTCGTGAGCCCTCACAGAGAGCAGTCGTGCCTCTGCTTGTGACAACAGTGTCCTCGGTGCATATCTTGACCCCCTACGATATGTAAGTGAACCCGGAAGTCTTAGCAAGAGATGCATCGGCTAGGAAGACTAGAATGGGTACGAGTAGTGCGTTGATCTGGTTTCCTGAGCTGAAACTGAGAGGACTTGGTCCCTATTCATAAACGATTGAACTTCCGAACTAGGAGAATTCTGCTGTTGATCAACTTGCTATGTGCAACAAAAGTGTGAGCATTGAGTACATGAGGAAGTCTCTCCAGTATTTTAGACGGATACAGCCGTCTGGGCTCGCTAAGGATCGAGCCCCGAGCGTTTGAGGCATAAGTGAACAATTCTTCAGACTTTACGTGATATAAAATGAACTTGAACAAGACATAAAGCCTGTCTGGCGCCAACTTCAAGTGCGAGACCAGTAGACTGAGTCCCCGCAGCCTTGCATTCATAGGCATTCGGACTAGGGTCAGAACACCCTCGAAGGAATCATAATCAAGTGCTAACAGACTGAAAAGGCCTCCAATCTAGACCATTAGTCAGGAGGTCAACGCACTTGCGTAAAGCCAAAGACGGCGCAGAGTCCAGTTCACCCGCGCAATGAAAGACAAGATCACGTGATAGGACCGGCAGTCGAACGGTAACATCGTTGCAAGCAATTCCTCACTATTGCAACGAATAATTCTGAACAGAAACGTCCATAACAAGACTTGACCTAGCTCTAAGAAGCTCAGTTAAGTATCTATACTGAAGTTCATCATTAATTTCCCAGCTTCGGGCCTCCTGCGAGTCTTGCTGGGGCTTCTTGCCTGCCCGAATGGCTGAGCGTACATGCCAACAGGCCTGGAGTGACAAGCTTTGAGGTACAGAAGATGGCACAATGTGCTACATGGTGTGAGGAACCATCATATGATATCGTCTTGCTTGGCCTTAAATTAACCCATAGGTATCGGCTCTTGGTCGTTGGTCTTGGCTGCATCCTTGAAGTGGCTGCGGGGTGACCGTGAAAGTCTCGCCAGCATATTGAGAATATGGGACTGGGTTGCAAACCGTACAGCGTAGATCGTAAGACTGTTTAATCATTGCAATCATTGCCCAGGCCGTCGAGATAGACCACAGAACCTAAAATGGGAGAAATCCAAGTACAAGAAATTGTGGTCGTGGGAAAAGATCGTCCGGGCCTCATCGAGGCTTCGGTTTTCGAATGGTAACTTTCGTTCCCTCCAGCTGCCAGCCAACTCCGTAATCCCTCGTCAGTGAGGACCACGGTGTGGCAGTAATCTGCTCCAGAGCAGGCAAATCAATGTTCAGATAAGCTCTTCCGAGACACTTCAACGCCTGTCGCTTCATCCCATCTTCAGCAAACTCCATGAGCTTGGCTTTATGCCCATCAACACTTCTTTTGACTCTCCAGAACAGAAAGTAGTCATCGTGAGCGAGGGCCCGCAGAACAGCATCCACCTTGGTATCTTTGAGGCCGTAGTCATGCCTGATTCTGTAAGCCTGAGCCAAGTCGCTCTGTCGGCATGCCAGATCCAGCACTAGATATCCCACAAATTCCTGGAGCTCGACATTCGTAAGCGGCCGCTTGGGATGCATTTTCCTGAGCAGATGCTGAATTGCCGGATGGTAGGACTCCATGTGCTTGAGTAGAACGGAAAGCCGAATGCAGAAGATATATGCTTGTATTGAGAAGTCATCAATACGGTTCGAAGCCACAATTCCCTCCCGCAATTTCCTCATTGCCATCACCAACACGGAAAGATCCTTCTGAGGCGCATCGAAGTAGACATCGGCATTATTGATCGATGATTCGGAGGTCGTGGACTTCTGTTGTCCCTGACCATTTTTCTGTGATATATCGAGTCGTGCCAGCCTTCTTAATAGCTCATCTCCACGTCCAGCATCTGAACAGAAGGCCATATATCGCTCCACGATCTTGGTGTAGTATCTCTCCTGAGATTTGTGGTCGAGTAACCTATTCGAGGTCTTAGTAAACAATGCGACGAGGCTGCGTGTGGTACTCACCGGTTGTCTCCTTTCGAGGGCAATCCTACGGCATCCAGAGGGTCAACATTCACAGGCTTGAGTCGGCTCCACGACCCCAAAGGGGCGCGCCCTCCTCGCGCCGACATAGAACAAGTTCCAGCGTTGATTGACTTGATAGGAAACTTGAGAGAATTTGAGGCTTGTCGCGTTGTCGCGCGACATGTGCTCGCAGGCCGCTTACCTAAGGAAGGCACCTCGGTGAAGCCTTCCCTTCTGGGCCCACTTTCCTCAACAATTTCCCTAGCTCTCGTGAAAGCATCTGATTTTCCTGAATCTTTTTCGCTCTTCTTCATGTTCTCTTCTCCAATTTTTCGAGTCTTTCACAGTCTTGCTCAGTTCATAGACCTGATTTTACAGTTCCCTCATTCACCCCTCCAAAGCGTTCCACATGTCAGTCCGACAAAGAAGGCCTTCGACGGCTGAAACTATTGTAGATGCCGTGAAAGAGGTCGAGAAGCGTATTGAAACCGCTTTGACTGTACTTTGGGATGATCTTCCATCGTGGCAGCAAGACAACCACTACATTCATTCCGGATACCGCCCTGCTTCTGAGTCCTTCAAAAAGTCTTTTGCGAGTCTCGGATATCTACACAATGAGTCGGTCAATATCTACTCACATCTTATTGGAGCTGTAATCTTCTCTATTGCAGGAGTCGTCCTTTACATGGCCATCAAGCCGAGATACGAGTCCGCGTCTCCGTCGGATGTCCTTGCCTTCAGTTGTTTCTTCGTGGGCGCTGCGTTGTGTCTAGGCATGTCAGCAACGTATCATGCGATCTCGAACCATTCTCCCATGGTGGCTAGGTTTGGAAATAAGCTGGACTATGTTGGGATTGTGTGTCTGATTACTGGGAGCTTCATCCCAAGTATCTTCTATGGGTTCTACTGCCACCCTCATCTCCAACAGTTTTACTGGACAATGGTGCGATGTCCTGTTAACGCCAGCTAGCTCCCTAAGCTGATTCGTTTATTAGATCTGCTCCCTTGGTCTCGGATGTGCCACAGTATCCATCGTTGATCGATTCAGAACTCCAGCTTGGCGCCCATACCGAGCGCTGATGTTCGTCCTTATGGGACTTTCGGCTGTATTCCCCGTGCTCCATGGACTAGAGATGTACGGATTTGAAGACATGCAGGAGCGGATAGGATTGACTTGGCTGTTACTGCAAGGCTTCCTCTATATCCTTGGAGCTGGTCTCTATGCTGTAAGTACTCTGAGCCATGTGACTGCACCGGCGCTGACACCCAGCAGGCTCGATGGCCTGAACGCACATGGCCAGGAGCTTTTGACATATGGGGAAGCTCCCATCAGATTTTCCACGTTCTAGTTGTTATGGCAGCTGCGTCCCATTTGTACGGACTACTGAAAGCATTTGACTTCCACCACAGTGTTCTCGGCTTGCAGTGCTAGTGAGGACGAGGAATGGGTGAAGTACACTGAAAGCAATACAAAATACGTTGAACGTGGACTCACGCTGCAATTGAGCAGTTCAATATCGGGTTTTGACTCAACATATTGTGACTCGATATCTTACACCACTTGCAACAGCCTCGTGACGAGGCTGCAAGGGCTATTGAAACCTCGGCTCATCGCGGCAAGCCGTTTACAAAAGTCCGGGGGTAAGCTCTCCGCATCCGCGGGCAACGAAGCTCCCCTCACTTCATAAACACTCCGATTTTCTCACGACCTTACGACTTTCTCTGTACCAATAATTTCATTCTATAATTATCATCACAATCAAGACTCCAGTATGGCTCAGCGTGCAGCACAGATTGCTGGTCATCTTAACTACCCTCAGGGTATGTTGGCGGGGCAAGTTGCTATTATCACTGGTTCTGGACAGGGAATTGGCGCCGAAGCTGCAAGACTATTTGCAAATGAAGGGGCCAAGGTCATTGTATCAGATATCGATGGAGGTATGAAACTAGTTTGTTAATTTTCAGCTGAGAATCGATACTGATTCTGTTGTACCACAGCAAAAGCGCAACAGGTTGCGGAGAGCATTAACAAGTCTGGTGGAAAGGCAATTGCAGTTCCAGGTGATATGCTGGACGCAGAATACTTGAAGGTCTTGGTCAAGAAGTCTGCAGAATTCGGAAATGGCAAGATCCATATCATTGTGAACAATGCGGGGTTCGTATTCAACACTCACTCAACTCCCAATTCATCTAGCTGACGGACATGTGTAACAGATATACCTGGGACGGCGTCATCCACAAGGTAGAGCACCTCCAATACCACCTCGGCATCCGCAACATGTCAGACGACTGGGAAATGCTGGACCTCTCCCTCCACCTCCATGAAGAAGCAGAAGATCAGCAAATCCAATACTGATCTCTCCTCTTTTCACAGATGACCGACAAGCAATGGGACAACATCGTCGCCCTCCACAACACCGCCCCCTTCAAACTCGTCCGCGAAGCCGCTCCCTACTTCCGCGTCACCGACGGCGAACCCCGATGCATCATCAACATCTCCTCCACATCCGGTGTGCATGGTAACGCCGGCCAAGCTAACTACGGTCTTGCCAAGTCTGGCATCAACGGTCTTACAAAAGTCATTGCGAAGGAATGGGGTCCCAAGTTCGGCGTGCGCGCGAACTCGATTGCTTTTGGACATATCTTGACGAGATTGACGGCTCCGAAGGAGAAGGGTGCTTTTGTGACGACGCCGGATGGAGAGAAGATCGCGCTGGGGATACCGGGTGGACAGGGTTCGTTAAAGGCGGATGCACATGCCGATATTCCTTTGAGGAGACCGGGAAGCGCGACTGAGGCGGCAAACAGTATTTTGGCGGTCGCGAGTCCGATGTTTAGCTATGTTACGGGACAGGTGATTATGGTTACTGGTGGAAGGAATATGTAGGAAAATGTACGAAGCATTAGAATTATCTACTATGCCTCTTATCCATTCGCCACTTTGAGCATGTTTCGTGTGATGCGACGCCTTCGTCTCTCGGATCTCGGATATGATTCCAGCACACGGGCATATGCTCTCCTTTCCTGTGGATGTCTCCTATACCAGGGTATCGCCCATTTCTACTCCCCATTGTCGTAACCTTTAAGGTAGTCATGGTACGCCTATCTCTATTTCAGTGCATGATGAAGTGTGATGTATTGCCAAAAACAATCTTCCGAGAGGTAGAATGAAGCTGGGGGGAGGGGGGCAGCATATCAAAGGGAGAAATGTAGCAGAACCAGCCTTCACGAATGACAGACGAAAGCGATGCAAGAAGTCTCTACAGAAACGCAGCAGAAATCGCGAGCACGATTGACAGACTTAAGTCGATGTCTCAGTTCTACTAGAAAAGTGGCAGAATTACCCAGCACGAATGACAGAACAAAGTCGATGTCGGAAATCTCTACAAAGAGCAGCAGAAGTAGATAGCACGAATGATAGAACGAAGTTTGTACCAGAAAATTCTATTGAACAGCAAAACCACCTAGCACGGATAACAAGCCCAAGTCGATGTCTGAAATTTCTATAGAAAAGGGGCGGAACCACCCAGTACGAGAGACAGAGGAAGTCTGTGTCTGAATGCTCTGTAAGAAAGGGGCAGAATTCAAGTTGGCAAGAAAATAATACACAATAGCAGACTCGATTTACTTGCTTCCTTTAAGCGTGGTGATAAAGGGGCTATTGACCCGAGAGAAGCGGGAAAGAGGAAAGGAGAGCAAGAGGAAAACCCAATCATAAAATCATGCATATCATTTGAATTGAGCAATACATATTATACATTTCCCTCCCCATCCCTCTCAACTCCAGCCCTTCAGCCTCTTCCAACTAACTAATGCTCCCCCAAACACGCAACCAACAATCTCTCATAATCCCCACTCGTCTCGCCCTTAACCCTGTGCACAAGACTGTGATGGTACCTATGCTGATACGCGCCCTTGACCTGCGCCATATGATTCTTGTCCCAGTGGATGCGGACAATGCGGTTGATGAGCAGCGCATCGTGGGTGCCGAGGCCCGCCATCGCGTCTTCGAGGAGCATGGCGTCGCGCATGGCTTTGTCGGTGCCGGTGCGGAGTTGGTAGAGGAGTGCTTGCTCCATGTGGCCAGAGAATTCCTGGGGATATCAAGTCAGTTCTCAAAATTCCAAGAAAAATTGCAGCGAAAGAAGGAAATAAGGAATATCTCACCTTCTTAATAACCGTCTCCAAATCCCTCTGATACTTCTGCTTGTACGTATACGCAATCGCCGAGATCTGCGCATTACTCCTCTGCGTCAGAATCTGGCACACCAGCAACTCATCCGTGCCAATCTTGCCCTCCGTCGCCTTATACAGCTCCAGCACATCCTGATCCATCTGCTGTGGGATCACAGGCGTACTCTCTTCGTTCCTGTTCGCTGCTAACACCATTAGGAAATGTCTTTCTGTCTTCATGCTCAGATCCGATTTGATGTCGTGTTCCAGAGAGACGCGGAATGTGCGATGGTACATCTCCTTTATGGCGCGCATATCTGCATTCGAGCGGCCCAGGAGCACGTCGTTCAACACCTTTTCTTTGGTCCCTGGTCCATCCATGGCGTTCTTCAGCAAGTGACAATCTTGGTGTAACGGACCCCGGATTATAGCACACAATCCCATCTCAAAGTGGTGACTAGTCTCGCTCTGCACATCGTGTAGGAGATCTCGCCGATGCCGCGCTTGGTAGGCTTTTCTCAGAGCGTCGATTTGGAGGGGATCTTTGTCGGCGAGGATCCGGATGAGGGCTTTCTCGTCGGTACCGAAGCCTTTCATGGCTTTTCTGAGCCCGTCAGCGTCCGCGGATGCGTCCCAAGGTATGTTTTGAGGTGGACCGTAGCCTATGGATGGAGGAGCGGGTTGGACGTAGGGCTGAGGAGCTCCGTAGCCTTGCTGAGGAGGTGCGCCATATTGCTGAGGTGGTTGTCCGTATGGTTGAGGTGAAGGGGCTCCGTATGGAGGTTGCGCGGGAGGAGGGTAGTTTTGGGGAGGGGGAGCTCCATACTGTTGACGGGGAGCGCCGTATGGTTGTGGAGAGGGTTGGCCGTAAGGAGGCTGTTGTGGAGGGTCTGTTTTTATTATCAGGCATTGCTCATCTGCTCAAAAATACTCTGCTCTCAAAGATATCTTGCGCCTAAAAAGATTGTGCCAACTTACATCCTTGTGGCGGCGGCGCACCATATTGCTGCTGCGGTGGAGCTCCGTACGGCGGTTGGGGACCACCATACTGCTGAGGAGGCGCTCCGTACGGTTGTTGCGGTGGAGGATATTGGCCATATGGTGGTTGCGGGGAATCTAGATCTTCACATCAGCGCGTGCCCATCAGCTCTATCCGAGGTATCAACTTACGTCCCTGCGGCGGCGGAGCACCATACCCGCCTTGTGGAGGATAATACGACATCTTTCTTTTCCCGTTCCTGTATCTGCGAAGTCTCGAGTAAGGTGAGGTTGTAAGTTAATTGTAGAGCAAAGAGTGTGTAGCAAGTAAGAACGTCTTTATGTCAGTATGGACCGAAGGCAAAATAGGAACTCCCTGGTCTTCGTCTTCAGCCCTGGCACGCGCCGATCTCGAGGGGCAGTGCGACTGGCTAGACGATGTACGGCACAGAAGTTCGTGCGATGATGGAATTGATGGAGGCACAGCAGCCCGTCAGCCACGGTCCACGGCTTGGCTTTTCACAGGAGGGGAGAGGATGCGAGGCCTCGGAGAAGAGACCGAATTGGTGATTGGGCAGCTATCGAGCTGCAGATGCGTATCTGCGAGCTAGGTACGGGTTCAAGAATTCTCTGCAGATGTGCTGGAAGTTGTTTTAAGTCTTTGGAGTGGGTCGCGACATTTGCTGAATTTCCCAACCGTAGGGCTGAATCACTGACCTCGCATAGTGTGGGCAGTCAAATCTCAAATAACCATCTGTATCACGAATTTTTGGCGATTCTATATATTCAAGACATTTTCTGCAGTTATATGCAGGAACCTAGTAGGTCGAATGACAAGTGCATTTGATGTTTCTCCTTCCGCCATCATTCCTTTGCGGCTGGCTCTGTTTCTCCATGACCACGGTCATCACAACCGCCAACGTGACTCAGACAGAGCAAGCTGCTATCATTACGAACATTTCAATTCCAGCTTCCATACTCTAAATGTTTTTTTCGCTTTAATTTTTTCCTGTGCGAGTTTCTCAAAGAAGCTCTGTCATAAACTCCATTTCGAGATCCAGGAAGCAAAACATCTATCAAATGGGCGGACACGCCTTCGCGACCCGCGATCCTCCAGTCCCGACACCTCGCATGCCCCCAGAGATCTTCAAGCAAGTCCTCGAACAGACTTTGGACATGTTGAGGAAACACTACACGCTCGTCGACTCCGCCATCGAAGCACCAGGCAAGCCCGACTACGGTGACGTCGATATCGTCGTCTACGGTCCTCTCGATACATCTCTCGAATGGAAGAAAAGCTCTCGCACCGACGTCGCGAAGAAGTTGGCTAGTATCCTAGGCGCGGAGGCCTGGAATACAGAGAGCGGTAATCCGACCATAAATCTCGCTGTTCCATGGCCATCTCACTCTACTTCCAATCATGAAGAGCACAGGTTCGCCCAAATAGATGTGCATACATGCCAAAGCGAGCAAGAGCTCAAATGGGAATTATTCCACACAGCGCACGGCGATATATGGAATATCCTTGGCACGACAATTCGTCCGTATGGTCTTACGATCAATAATCTCGGTTTATTTTTGAGGATCCCTGAGATTGAACAGTTGGACAGGAAGAAGAGTATGGTGATGCTGACTCCGGAACCGAATGTGTTGTTGCGGTTTTTGGGGCTAGATGAGAAGAGGTTTTGGACGGAGTTTGGAAGTAGGGGGGAGATGTTCGAGTATGCGGCTAGTTGTAGGCTGTTTTGGGTGAAGGAGAGTGTGGAGGAGGGAGAGGCGGAGGGGGATGTTTTTGGTGAGGTTGAGGGGGTGAAGGGTGCCAGTGTGGGTGTGGGTGGGCAGGAGGGTGGAGAGGTGGGGAAGAAGAAATTGAAGCATAACGATCGACAGAGGATGGGAAAGAGGCCGATTTTTAGGGCGTGGATTGATGAATTTATTCCAAACTGTCGGGAGGAGGGGAGGCATGGGAATATGAATGTCACGAGAGAGCAAGTGCGAGATGAGGCTTTTGAGGAGTTTGGGGTGAGGGAGGAGTATGAAATGAAGTTGAAGGGGTGGCGGCTCGCGAGGCATGAGGGTGAGCTGTGGAGAGAGGTCATCAAGGGAAGTGTCCCGATTGAAGAGGTCGATCCGCAGTTCAGAGCTGCAGCCATTCGGGAACTGAAGGGTGTGATCATGGAGGGGAATGAATTTGAAGGGGAGGTTCCGATTGCATCAAAAAAGGACGAAAATGGCTTCCATGATCTTCCAACTGTCAAGGAATTCGTTGAGAGGAACTGGAGGAGAGTTGGGGAAATTGGATGGGAGAAGCAGCAGAAACGAGCTTTGGAGGGGATGAAAGCCAAGAGCGAGAAGAAAAAGAGAAAAGCGGACGATGAGAAGACGAAGGAAGTATGAGAAGTATATCATTAAAGGGGCTTTGTGAGAGCAGCATGTCGAAGCACGAGGGAATGTACGGTACATTGAATGTCTCAATTATGTCAGCGAACATGCTTTCGAGAAAGAGAGAAAAAAAAATTGAAAATTTTTTTGGGGGGGAAAAAAGGTTCTGTATTCAGTATGCGGAGCCAGATACTTCTCCATAAGTATAAATGAGTCACTGGGGGCAATCATTTTCAATCGAGTATCAGAAGCCAGTAATTCCTCTGAGACTTCAAACCAAACGGTATATAAATAAAGCAAGCAAGCAAGCAGGTCTTTCTCCGTTTGCTGCAACGTGTCGCCGCGTTTGAGCGAGATCCCGACACGAGTCGCATCCTTGAGGGGCCTGTGGAAGGTGCTCGAATACGTTGTGACGGAGTTTTTAATTCAAGCAATATATGAGTCAATATTCCGGTTGAATCGTGGCCTAATACTCTAGTGGCGAAAGCCAACATTCCATGGAACCTGGGAACCTAACCTAAAAAGGTGGGTTGTTTTGTTGTCACGTGGCCGAAGTTCCAGCTGAGGTTCCATTTCCAGTTGCGATGCGAAAAGGGTCTCAATAATTTATGTTGCAGTTGCACAAATTAAAAACCTCCCCAGGATAACATAAATGGCGGCCGATTGCATATCTCATCAAGGTTAAAGTTGATTTCAAATCGTCATCCCTTAGGTGGTCAGAAATTTGCCACTCTGACTAGGGCCACATAGCAAACACTATCTTGAGCCAGTTAAACTTATTGAAGTAAGGAGCCAAGGGGGACAGGATTGGATGAGACAGTCTTTTTACTTATCAGCTGCATCATTTACGTTGCCACTTTAAGCGGGTGCATGATCTAATATGGGCTTAAGTTAATTTTTATGAGAGACCTTTCCTAAAAGAGATAAGCGAGCATATAGTATTCATTAAGTCGACGCCGCCATTACCTAATTTTAGCGTCTTTGTGAAGGGCGACCACCTAAATGCGCTTCACTAGCGCGTTTTGCTTTTAGGCGCTAATTTAGAGGCTTCAGAAATTTAATAAACCCGGGTCTGACCTACTTCTTTTTTTCTTCTTCCTCAAGCACTCCCCATCCGTCGGACCCTTGTTCTGTTGTTGAACTGCACGCAACAACTCCTTTTTTATTTGGCCCTACATAAGGAACGCGACGCGATATTGCATTTCAGCACGGGCGCATCAACTTAATCCGTGAGCACCTCACTTCTGATAGGCGTTTGGGCTTTGGTCGCGACTTTGAGTGGGGTCCGATCTGAGGAAGTCGCTCCTGCACTATGAGCGTTTTTTCAGGTTAGTGCTTTTACTTACTCACCGACTTCCAAGTTCAATTTAAGATTACATGTAATCACCATCAATATCCACCACTTCACGAAACCATTCACTTCAATTTGGATACTGCAAGACACTCTCCTTTGCCGATGCATTTCATGTTCTGAACACGATCACTTTTACGAATTATGCCGTTTGAAAACACAACTAATGGCTAAATCAGGCAAAACTTGAGATACCCCTTCATACCTGCTCTTGCCTGCATCCAGCTCTCGTCCCTACTCAATTGCTACCTTCACTCTTCGCAACTCGGCAATACATGCCTCGAGTCCTGCATAGGTTTTCTTGGAGGTGATCTCTGCCGCATTCGATAAACTGAGAATCAAGTCAGCTGCTCGGTCACCTGATCTTCGCCGTTAATCCGGTATCACCTTCGCTTATGCTCCACGTCGGGGCGAATTAATTAGAAGACTTGGTCAGTAATCATGAACTTGCTGCTTCATTTCCTTCAGTCAAGAGTGAAGTATCACGAATTCATTTTGCACGGAATCATTTTTGAGCACACGATTTCTTAGGGCCAACAGACCAAGTTACAAGACATCTCGGAGCATTTGAAGTCTCATTGCCCACAATCTTGAGCGCCACTTCATCGACTACTTCCCCGCAAACTGCTATTGCTATTCCACCCCTCTCCATCATCTATTATTCGCGGATCGCTTGGTTGTACGCATTCATCTTTCCGGTCATTCATCTCCAATTTCTCTCGCTAACCATACATAACAGCACTTAGCTTACGCTCACTCTTTGACAAACTTCTGAGTTGGCGCATCGAGTTACTGACACCTTCATCTTCGAGGAGATCGAGTACTGGGTATGTGGAGCATGTTGGCGTTCGTTTTCGATGTTACGAGGCTAACACTGCATTTACAGATCGCAACAGCGCCATTCTCGAAACCATTTTACTTAGTGTTGACGACTTGAGACTTCAATTTCAAGTCCTTGCAGCTGCCTCATCCACCATACCTTTGGATGTGGCAGCCCTCGTGAGCATTGAGAAGTGAACTTGAAAGTCCCAAAAGCCTCAGTTTTCGTCCAAAATTACGATGGCTGAACCTTCAGAGCCAACAGACGTTGAAATGACGAACGGCATTCATGATGCGAACCACAAAGAGAGCGGCAATGGCAATTCTGAACATCGCAATGGCAGCATTGACGAAGATTCCGAGACTCAAAATGACAGCTCAGCAACAGCTGAGAGTGTCAGCGAGGAAGCCGTGAAGAACACCCCTAGTGATAACCAACAAGCTGCCCAAGACGTTGTGCACTCGACAAGCGCGATTATTCCCGAGACCATTCATATCAACTCAGACGATGAAATGGAGGATATTGCTGCCACCACAGAATCAACAAAAACAGTTGTCCATGTTGCAGGTCGTGTGGCGCAACAAACCCATGAAGAGGAGAACAGTCCTGCGAAAGAGGCTCCCTCGTCCGCATCGGGCAATCAAGTCAACGGCGTAAACGGCGTCAATGGATCAGCCGAGCATCCTGACAATCAAAGAAATTCTAATGGACCAACATCGAATAGGTCTGTTACACCTACCAGACAGCTGTCCGAGAAGGTTACTACTCCCGCCACTACTCATTCTTCCTCTACTCGTCCCTCGGCCGCTCCTGAAGTGAAGGAAGAACCTGAAGTGGTGAAGGCACGTGATCAAAAGTTAGAAGAAGAAGCTGCTCTTCTCAGAAACGCCTTGTCGCAAGTCTCTGCCGAAGCTGCCCAAAGAGTCTTCCGGGAGGAGTGGCGCAAGTTCATGTTTAGTGATCAAAACCATGATCACATTGCCTTTGTCCTTCGAGCAGGCCTGAAGAATGCGAAGCCAAAAGTGGTTGATAAAGTACTTCGTGGCGAGGATGAGTGGATGAAAGCAATTAATAAACTTGTGTCGAGGAGGCTCACCCCAGAAAGACTCTTGGACCCAGAATATATCCGGCCTTCCGTCATCGACAAGCTTATGGCCAAGATTTGTGCAGAGTCGGAGGCAAAGCAGCTCATCAAATGGCTCGCCGAGGCCAGCCGCCTTGGTTTCGATGTAGACGATGTCATTGATGAGGACGAGTTGGTAATACCAAAGTTCAATCATATGTCCCTAAGCCTCAACCAAGCTGAGACCGCGAAGGCACCTCAACCCAGCCACGTCAACCATGCACAGCGACCGCCCTTTCATGGCGCTCAACCACAGCACTCACTACCTCCACCTTCCCATACACTACCAAGTAGTCTGCCTCTTTCAAGTCCCCATCCATACGGAGCTCCACCACCAATTCACCAACAACAGAGTCACCCTCCCCCGAGATCTCAAGCACCAAGCTCAAGCTCTCATCCACCAATGTCTCAGCAGTCCCCTCCTCGGCCTCCTCGTTCTCCTCGTTCTCCTCGTTCTCAACTCCCTTCATCTCAACCTCCTCCTCACCAACCGCCCTCTCAGCCGTCAATGTCTCAATTCCCACACAACCCGGGTCCGCCAGCTGTCCAGCATATGACTAGTCAGCATGCCCGGACTTATCAGAGCAACCTTCAGGAGGCGCTTAATAGACAGACACAAACCCCTGCAGAGATGGGCCTGAAGTGCCCTGATTGTGGAGCTGTTGCGCTGACTCAAGAAGGTCACAATTTCGTAAGTCATCAAGTCCCCGGTGTTCAATGGCTAGCCGGCTAATTCTCCCAGCATATGGCGAAGAAACCCTGCAAGAAGCAAACTCAACACCAAGTTCAAGATCTCTACAGTTGTGAGAATTGCTGTCAGCGTTTCACAGCCAACTTGGGACTCCAACTTGTGAGTGTCTTGATCCACACCTATTTGCGTGCATACTAATATATCCTAGCATTGGATCAATAGTGTTTGCTTCAAGGGAAGTGAGCGTGCGAGAACCAAGAATAAGATAGAGACATTGAGACCCTCCTTGAGATACTCGAGCGGCGCAGATTCTTCAGCTTCAGTCGATTCATCGGACAACCCACAAAAGAGAAAGAGATCAGAAGCGTCTGACCAATCGCTAACTTCAGAGCCTCCAAATGGAACTCGCGCATCGCTTCGCCGACCACAAGGGCAGCCGCCATCTAGTCAGCCTCGTCATGAAAGTCGGGAAGGACGTGCTCCTATTCCCCGGCCACCAATGCATTCGCAAGCCCCTGTACCAAACCCTCCTCGGACTCGAGTTCAAACTCCAAGAGAGGAAACCCTGCTGTCTCCATCCGACCTGCCACCTGAGAGGCTTGCAGAACTTGACGCAGCGTTGGCAGCTGAAGACGCACGATTCGACCAAGCAATTCGGGACATCCCTCAAGATGCTCCTATTGCCGAACGTACTCAGAGGATGACTTCTCTCAAGAACAGCAATGCTTCTAAGAAGAGTCAAATCCGTAAGTCGTTCGGCGTTACCTTGAGGATGAGACAGAAGGACAAGGAGGCTCGGAAGTCCTTGGGTCTTGGTTCATCGCCGTTGGCAAGACCTCCCATGCACACTCCTAGACCTTCTAGCATGGCGGATCCGGCAGCCAGTGTGCGAACCCAGACGTCAACTCCAGGGTCTTCATTCTCACCGATCAATGGCCCAAGCCCTTCGAACGGCAATGTCAATAGATATGCTTCACCTCCATATTCACAGCTTGGCGGTCCACGACCCTCTAGCAACGGCCCACCAGTATCATCACACTCTCCACCTCCCGCCCCAGGTCCAAACGGCTGGACAGGTCACGGCTTGCTTACCATGGGGGGTCACAAAGGTGCCCGTGCTCCTCCACCTGGAGACCCCAACCACTACAAGCGACGCCGCGTCTCCGAAGACAGCCGCGGTTCACCTGCCTCTGCCTCTTCTCCAACCTCCGAGACAGGGCCATCGAATCCGCCATCATCCCAAGGAGGCGCATTCATGACCTTCTCCGCGCCTGGCGCCAATCCGCTCCGCTCGGCGTTTTCCAATCCGTCGAACCTTCAAATGAAAGTCATTGACGCTGAAGACGCGGCTAGCAAGTATCAAAAGAAAGTCCCAGTCAAAGGTGCGCAGAAGAAATGGATTGCCATGCAACCTAGGAGCAATGGCACGACACTGGAGAGAATGCCAAACAATGTTAATGTGGATATCGAGAGGGGAGGCAATACGCCCATTATGATTGATTCTGATACCGAGCCCGAGCCCGAGCCCGAGCCCGAGCCCGAGCCAGAGGCTGATAAGGAAGCTGAGCTTGAGGTGATGGAGGTTGAGGAGCAGCTTGCGAAGGAGTCCGAAGAGGCAATGGAACTTGAGTCCGAACCAATGGAGACTGCTAAAAAGGACGATGGCAAGGACAATGACGAGACTGAAGATGAAGCTGAGAGACCAGCCGCTGCTGGGGGCAAGGAATAATCTTTCACAAGATGGACTCATTCAGGACTTCCTCACCACTGGACGAGCTATTACCACTCATTGGAACCACGCTGCGCAGGAACGGACACATCGCTGCTTCGAGTTTGTCATCCAGATCCCATATATGGTTCATGGCTTCTCAGTCCCGCGGCGTACCTGATAGGAAGGCAGCCCGTCCAATACAACAACATCACTGGCACGAAAATTATACCATTCGGGTCCTGTTTTCTTCGGGATCGGCGAAAGGGACAAATATTTGGGTTCAATTTACATTTGTTTGCTACGCGAGTAGCTGTTTTTAGCGAGGGGAGTTCTTTTCGCTGGCTGCACGTATCTTCGCCTTGAGTAGAGGTGCAATGAGCGCCTGATCAGCGTTGCTTTTCTAGATGAAATACATAAACACATTAATAAATGCTTAATTTACATGTACCGTTGTGTCTAAGTGGGTGTGATGTGTGAACTTGGAGTGCTTGGGACGGAACCGAGATAACATATCATCACATGCACTGAGAAGAGCACCGAGACATGATCAATGTTCTAGCATTCCAACATTTTAATCCTGAGATTCACAATTCTAAACAACTACTACGTTAAGCTAAAAATTCCAAACTAGACCTAAATGTATGCAGCACTAATACGCAAGGTTCCGTAACGTAGTATTAAGATGCTGAAAATGCAGACTGGACCGAGGAAGGACCTATACCTATGAAAACGATACCAAAAAAAATGATGACAGATAATAAACTCCGAGTTAAAGCAGACCTAGACCAAGGAGAATGCATATATTCAACACGTGCGCTCCTCCTCTCTCTCTCTCTCTCTCCTCCACCTCAACAGCCTTCTACTCCCCTTCATCGTCATCCACTCCCCTCTGAGCATGCGGCCGCCCAAACAGCTGGATCTTTTTCTTGGGAATGTAGATGATTTTCATTTTGGGCTTTGGTTTCTCTCCAGGTTTGCCTGCTTGTTTTTGCTGGGGAGCTGCTGGCGCCTTTGCTGCTTCTTTTGCTTGGGGTTTTGATTGCGCTTTCTGCTGTGGTTGGGATGGAGCTTGGATTTGAACTTGTGGAGCTTGAGCCTTATGTTGGGCAGGCGATGATGCAGATGCAGATGCAGGCTGAGTATCCTGCTTCGGCGGAGTACCAGATAACTCAGCGTCCATCTTCTTCGCTTCCTCTTTCTGCGCTGGTGGTACGATTTGTGACGCTGCTGGTTTCACGCCTCCTGAGGCTCCAGCTTGCTCGACGGGGACAGCCTGCTTCTGCTGTGCCTGTGTGTGTTCTTGCGTCTGTGCATGTATCTGTGCCTGCAGTGAGGCTTCTTTCTGTGCTCCTGTTGCGGGAGTGGATTGTTTTTGATTTGGTGGTAATGGTGCAACGGCTAGGTCTTTTGGTGGTGCGAGTGCAGCACTTGACGGTGGAGGGGAAGCTGGTTTGACAGCAGCATGCAGTGTCCCGTTTGGAGTCTTCACCGCCGGTACTGGTTTCTCCACACTCGCAGCCGCGGCCTTGGACCAGGAGCTTTCTGCCGGAGCGGCCTTTTTTGGTGCAGTATTCTTTGCTGGTGGTATGACAGCGCTTTCGGGTGGACCATTGGCTGTCTTCTTGGGAGGCATAAAGATAGTTTCCTTCTGTGCAACATGTCGTTTTATGCTGCCTTTATTCTTGACCTGGACTGGCTGCTTGACGTTGACCTTATTCTTCACTTGAGCTTGTGCTTGCTGAGCTACTGACTCGTAGATGAGATTGTCGAAATAGAATTTCGCTGCCTTAGGTAAATGAGAGGTCGTGATGGGTCCTGTCGACGATGAGGCAACTTCGGCTTGTGTTGCTGCTGGGATACCAGGAACATTATTGCAAGCTGGGTTGCCGTTGGTCATTGCCCCGAAGTCAGATGGAAGAGCATGGTTCTTCGGGTCTGGCGAGTGAATAGGGCGTGCCTTTCCACCTGGCCTGTTGTGCGTTATGGCATCCAGGAAAGATGAAAATGCTCGGTGCTCAGAATCTGGCGTGGCAGCGTGATCAATATTTCCTCCCGGCCTGTTGTGGGTAGCTGCCACGTTGGATGAGGGAACAGCATGATTTTTTGGCGTTTCCGAGGCATTAGGAATATAATCGCCAGCTCGGGTTCGGCCAGCATCGCAGTCGTGCTCACACTGAGGCGAAGACAGGACTGAGTTTTGAGGACGGTCATGGGGACGGACTTGATATGACCTTTGTGATGGCGGCGAATCAGTATGGGGTCGGTCATGACGGCCTTCATATGATTCTGGTGATGGTGGTAATTCTGCGTGGGGTGACTGTGGTTCGTGTCCTTTTTCGGATTTGGGTGGTTGATTATGGCCCTTGGTTTTGTGTTCGACTGTAGGCCTGACTCGGATGTGTCTACCAAAGCCACTCCAAAGGTCTGAGAGGAAGCCAGTCTGAGTGTCAGTCTCAGCAAGAGTGATCTGCGCGACAGATTGGAAAGAGGTTGACGCGGCATCAGTTTGCTCCCATATTAAGGTGGCGTATGGCGTTGCGGTCTCAAGTGTTGCAGATGCAGATCCAACCGCTGTAACAACACTCATGGAGTTTCCCATGTTGGTGGCTTCGATGTAGGCAATGAAGGAAGTCGGTTGAGTAGAGATAAGGTTTGCGAGGCTGATTCCAGGTTCTGATCCAGAAAGGATCGCCCTGGGTTGAAGCACAAAAAGAGTCCACGTCATGTCTATCGCGTACGTCACGCTCTCCAGAAATTCCGTTGTCTCAAGAGTGGAATGGTGGTCAGTCATCGATTCTCCGGAGGCCAACGTGATATCTGATTGGGTAATGTACGACCCGACATCGATTGGAATGTTAGACGCGAAGTCATTCCCAGACGGCACAGGAGGAAGAGGAGAGTAGTTCGTCGGCCCCAATAGACTGTCAAAACAATGATCAGTGGTGGTAGTTGAGTCTCTGATGTTGATGCTGCGGATGGATTGTCGTAAGAAATAATATCATTTGGAATGTTCGTGGCAAATGCATCGTTGGACGGCACTGGGGGCATGGAATTGGTTGGCCATAGTGAGTTTTCAGAGGTAGGGTCAGATGGTGGCTGTTGAGTTTCTGACGCTGATGCCACAGTGGGGTTGTAAGAGATGATGTCGTTTGGAAGATTCGACATGAAAGCATTGTTGGAGGGTAATGAAAGCGCGGAATTGGTCAGCCATAATAGGTTGTCGAAGGTGTGATCAGGTGGAGGCAGCTGCGTCTCGGAGGATGATGCAGCAGAGGGGTTGTAAGAAATGATGTCGTTCGGAACATTCGATGCGAAAGCGTCGTTGTCGGTGCCGGAGGGACTTCTACAAAGCTGGTTGGCCATAATAGATTGTCAAATGAGTGGTCCTGTGGTGGCGGTTGAGACGCTGAAGCTTCTGTCAAGGAGTTTGCCGCGGCGGCCTGAGCCGAAGACTGGATAATATGCTTCAATATATTCCACCGGAGCATTCGACGAAAAGATGGGATACTCTTTCATGCTGAGTGCTGCAGAGACTTGGGTTGTTATTTCTCCATAAGTCGCAGTTAGGGCTTTGTGTGCTTCCCCAGAAGTCGGTATTTATCCCATTTGATAGCCTGGTGTAGATGTCGGAGGTGGTTTTGGCTGAATTATATTAATACCGAGGGAGGTATGTGCTGATGGAAGTCAGGTTTCGCGATCAAAGACTCAGTGGTTCTAGGAAATGTGACCGGTGTTCTCTCGGTGCCTCCGGAAGTCTGATCTTCGGATAGAGAAACTTGCAAAGGTATTGCTGATGTATCCAAAAAGTCGCTGCCCGAATAGCTATTCTCAAGTCGCTTCCATCGTGCGGCTGGCTGCTTGCAACGCGGTGGCCGCTTCGGAGTTCGTGTCGCTCCCAAACCATCTCAATATACTGGCAGCAAGTCCAGTGCTTGGTACGGCGATAGTTTCAAGGTCGGAAGCTGCAGCGGTAAAGGAGGGAATCATTGGACCTGGAGTCACTTGTGTTAACGGCACGCCACCCGAAGTCGGCTCCTCGAGAGTAGCGTACGTCTGGCCTGGCAGATTGATAACCAGTTGATTTGAAAACGAGAAGGCAGCACGGCTCTCTAGCGCTGGTATGATCTCAGACGATGCTCACTGGCCTACTGGAGCAGTTTGTTCAATAGACGTGGACGGAGGGTCCATTGAGCTTGCTGCAGTAGTCTTAAGCTCAGTCATCGACACCCCCAGCAGCCGGCTGTGGAGCAGTGTCAGACAGCTCAAGCGACTGAATGGATGCTGCTGGAATGTTTATTGGCATAGAGGTCTGCATTGGATTGAGAGGGTTGGTCTTGAGAGTCTCGATTGTCAGCGAAATACCAGACCTGAAAACTGAGTTGCTGCGAAGGGCGATTTGACAAAGTTTCCAGGTGTGTCGCCATTTTAGAAGCCACGTAAGCATTGCTTGATACCACAGGAAACCCAAGCTCAGAAGAGTTGTACTTGTACGTGCTTCAAAAGTAGATAAAGAAAATTGTTCCGTATATCGCCGCTACGCCTGGAGGAATAGGGCACGAGAAGCTAGAAGTGGCCATCTCGGTTTCATTGTCGTCGACCACTGCTCATACTAGACGCACTATCACTCGTGAATAGCTAGTATGGAGGTTGCACATCAAGTCGATCTTTTCCAAAATCTGGAAAGATTGACGGATCCCAAAACGATTTGCAGCTCTCGGGCTGACTAACTTCGCGTTCACACGTCCTGGAACTGTCAATATCGCGTACATACCCTTTAATGATAGGTGGTGATATGAACGAATGCCTATTCGTCAGCCAACAGCACCAGTATTCCTCAAGGCTGCGGGATTGCCCGCCCATCGTTCAGCATGGTAACGCCAGGTCGCCGACAATCATGGGGAAGACTCTCGCTGTGGCTGCTTTTGAGTTCATGAAGAACAAGCATTTCAACTAGCCTTTCATTCACATAGAAATCGAAGGACCAAGAAAAATTGCTGGAAGTTTAATGATATTTGCATAAAACGACAATGAAGATACTCGTGAACGAGGGTTTGCGAACGAGGAGCGAATCTCCCTTGCGGCAAGACAATATATCGATTCCAAATCTATCTCTTACTCAATTTTCAGCTGAGACTGGACAGAATTATAACCGTATTAGGAGTCAACGTCATCGTATATGATCCTGAAATGAGTCGAATGCATTCCACACTTGGAACTTCTCGCCACCGGGAATAAAAGACGCCGGACCTCCTTTCTCAAGTGCAAAAAAGACTTTCTGAAGTATTGTAGATATAAATTTGAGAAACAAGTATATGCTGCAGCGATGAAAGAGGAAGAAATCGCGACGTGATCTTGATAGAAACGTGATGAAAATTCCATCGTGGCCCGATGTCGTTGAGAATACCTTTCCGCACCAAACCCGATTAGGATGATCACCCACAGGCATCTTGAAAACAACCTTTTTGAATCCATTACAAGCATGGAACAACAACGAAATAATCATGCGAAATAAGAACCAATTCGAAGATTTTGAGAATGTCTTTCATCGGAGAGGTCGACAAAATTGAAGAGGCAATGTTCTTGCCATCATCCCTCTCGATGAAGTTCGCGAACCTTCCTGCTCGTTGTGAGCTCCTCGCTAACCATATCACAGTTCCCTCAAACTCTTCGATGTCGCCAGGTCTCAAGGGAGACCTCTCTATGCTTCAGCGCCGATGGTACGGTATAGCAAGGTGAGTACAAATTCAAACTGGGTGTCCGAGGCAGAACGCACGTGACAAAGCGCTCATGAGGTCCACGGGTGAATAGTTGGCATTTCGAGAGACGGTTGCGGAGTATGGAGTCGATTTGACCTGGACGCCTATGGTGAGTGTGGCAGAATGATTTTGGAAGGGAAAATGCTGAAGGTTGGCAGATTCTGGCGAAAGAGTTCAATCGAAGCTCGATAGCACGTGACAGTGGTGAGTTTGATGCAGTTCTATTTCAGTCCTTATTCTTTCTTCCTGGCACTTGAAGTTATATTTCCCCAAAACTCTTGTTTTAGCTCCAGGTCTCAATATTTATTAGTCGCTGCCTCCTTTCTCAGCCTCATCGTCTAGTGTTTCTTCACTATTTCACTCTTTCATCTCTCACTTCCATATTCTCTCACTCCATCTACCTCTATCCCATCCGCCAACTCCTTTTCACCCATACTCTCAAACTAACACCACACCCTCCAGATTTCTCCCTATCCCCCCTCTCCCCTCCAACAATCCTCCAACTCGGGTCCAACTCCCCCCTTGAATTCTCCCGCACCACTGCCCTCCTCGCTCCCTACATCAACGGCGTAGACCTCAACTGCGGCTGTCCGCAATCGTGGGCTTGTGCGGAGACTTTGGGATGTGCTTTGATGTGAGTTCCTGCTCGCCCGCCAAAGATTCCTGCTGAAGTCAAATTAGGCAAAAAAGAGACCTGGTAGCAGATATCGTGTCTGCCGCGAAATCAACTCTCCGGGACCTAGGCTTTGAGGGCAAGAAAACAGTGTCTGTGAAAATCCGAGTACACAAGGATTTACGACAGACTGTGGATTTCGTGAAAACAGTTCAAGATGTAGGAGTTGATTTCATTACCATCCACGGCCGCCAGCGCTCCACGCGTTCATCCGAACCCGTGAACTTGGATGCTATCAAGCTAGTCGCTGAACACTGCTCTGTACCGACTATTGCGAACGGTGATGTCTTCTCGTTCTCTGATGCTCACCAAATCGCGGAATACTGCGGGGTTGACGGCGTCATGGCTGCGAGAGGGATATTGGAGAACCCTGCCATGTTTGATAGCAAAGGGCAGAGCGGATGCACTTGGGATGCGGTGGAAAGGTTTATGAACAAAGTTGCCAAGGCACCGATTCCGTACAAGCTGGTGTTACATCATTTGACAGAGATGGTGGGGAGTGATAGAAGTCAGTGCGGCAGCACTCTCTTTACGAAGGAAGAGCGGATGAGGTTGATGGAGTGTAAGGATATGCTTGAGCTCATTGACTTCTTAGACGAGGTTAGAGAAATCAAAAGGCTGGATAGATAATGAATGGATAATAAAAAGAAGAAAAGAAGAGCTTCGCGTGGGATTTGATTACCTCCAAATCTGATCAAGACCTCCTCGGATACCCTCACATACCGCTTCTAAGCAAAACTACCAGCGATGCACAATTTATCAATCTCTCTGACTGAAAAAGACAACACGACTGGTACTAAATAAAAGCAGAATACCCACTTCGTTCTTCACGGACCCGTTGCTCGCTACCTGCTTCTCCCACCTTCCCTCCACCTCTCCAACTTACAACCCCGGTCCACAGCATTTCCTGCCTCCTCGCAGTTTTCTCCATAAGTATTGCCACTATTGAGTACGTAAAAGCCATACCAGCCAAATCCACCACTCACCAGAGCCTGCCTCTGCCATTGGCAAACCTCGTAACTTGCGGGATCGCGACCAGCGACTCACGTGATCAACGCTATTCTGCTCTAGCTACCAACCAACACCAAAGCATTAGCATCATGATATCAGAGACAGGTAGGGAAGTCATATCAAGCACATCACATTCTTTGCTGGAAGCAACAGCGTTGAAGATGAAAACAAATTTAATTCATCAAGCTCCCTTCATGGGGGCGACGATATGGTATGCCAAAAAGAAATACAACGCCGTCCAATCTATACCAGCACCGTCCATCTACATATCCACTAATGAATCTTGCACCATGCTGTCTTATCTCATGCTTGTGTCATGTAACCAAAGAAATTCGTTTATAATCGGCCGTGATGTTTGGAACCAGTTTACTCGATAGCAGAAATCGAGTGCCCGCCAGTGACCGGGTTCATCGAATCACTCCACGAAAACTTAAAATCCTGCCCCAACTCCTTCCGCACCGCGGCCTGAACCGCCTCAAGAACATTGGCGAAGACTCCAAAGCTTGCAGGATTATTCTTGTCGTTTCCTTCGCCCTGATACACACCCGTCCTCACTAAACACGTATTCCACCCATACATATTCCCACCAATGATATCTGACTGAGGGTTGTCACCAATCATGTAGATATTCTTGGGTAACCTCTCGTCATTATGAATTGTCTCCATCCAGGACGCCAATACTTCGTCAGCGTATTTGTATGTAGCGAGTTCGGGTTTGCCGTAGACTACGCGCTCGAGTTCTACCCCTGTGATAGCTTTATATATAGCCTCGAGTGCGATGCGGAAAGTGCCTTGGGACATTCTCGGAGTTGGATGCTCTGTTGGACACAGTAAATCGCCCTGACTGAAATATATCGGGATACGCTGCGAAACGGGGTCTTTAGCACGGGTGCCAAGCACCCCGTCTTCAGATTGCAACAAATCCATGATGATCTGCAGATCCGTCGCATAGTCGCGAGAATCGGAGAACACGAGGATAGCGTTTATTTTGACCTTCGAGAAGTCTCGAGGGGTACTAGTGGCGCGCTGCTCAGCGGTGAAGAATTCCTTCAAAGGAGATATAGTGGGTTGGGAAGCGACGATGTCGTTTGGTACCACGATATCTTTGAATCCGTATTGTTTGGCGACTTCGCGGCATTGGTAGTTCTCTCCTCCTACTACCAATACAGTATCGTAGTATTCGGCTAGGGCAGACATGGGAGTGTGCGATTGGATGAATTGCTCGGTAGATACGGGGTTGTGCAGGATTTTGGAGAGTTGAGCGCACCGCGCGGCTTCGGGCTTGCCGGAGCCGTTGGTGAGGAAGATATGTGGGATCTTGATACCGAGCTCGTTGTCGCCGTTCAGGATCTCCAGCGCGCGTTTTCCTTCTGGGATCAAGCGGTCTCCATGCACAAGCACGCCGTCAATGTCGAACGCGAAAGCCATGTCTTTCGCAGCGGCGGTTTTGACCGCAGACATGTCCTGCACTTGGGAGGAGAGAATGTCACGTGTAGCTTGGATTGGTGGCATGCCTGGGCGGCCATCTGCCGTTGTTACCGAAGAGAGACGGGATTGGCGTTTGGACTTGGGGATGGGGAGGGAGGTGCCGAAACTGTTGCGGGAGCCGCGGCGGTCGACTTGTGAGGGGGATTTGCTGAGTGAGTGCGCGAGAGCTTCGGCTTCGGCCATGGAGGAGCGGGAGGCGGGGACTTCGACGCTGTTGGGGTGGTCGCCATTTTGCTGGCTCTCGGATGGGATGGCCAGTGTATGGCTATATTTGGCTGGAGAGCCATGGCTCACGATCTTTTGGAGATGGCTGCTGAAGGTTGGAGATGTAGGAGTTTGTGGCTTAGCATCAACGGCCAAGTCAGAGTCTTCGAAAGCACGCATGTTGAAGATGTTGATGTCAAAACGAGCTTAGGATGGAAGGCTGAAAAAGCTGGAATGTGAAAGCTTGAGAGTAAGGACAGAGGAGATGAATGTTTACCCCCACTGTGGGAGTTCTCAGTCGTATATATCTGGGTTCCTACTTGATGAAACGAGGCTAGAGAATAAGCAGGAGATGAGAAATACAGAATTTGCAGCAAACGCAGACAGAGACCGATCGATGCATGTGAAGTCATGACTGCGGCTACTCCTGCTCTGGATATCCGTTATCACCCTGCGGCTCCACAGCCCAGCGGCACTCTCCCCTTTCACAGGCAATTACCCTCGCGGTGTGAAACTTGAGATCCAGTGTACTTCGTACTTGGCGTATCAATTGCGCCAAGAACTTCTAGATACTTCTACTCTGGCAAGGGGTCTCTGCCAATAGGGATCTTGGTTTTTGTCGATTTGCTACTTCTTCAAGTATAGCAGATTATTGTGGCTTTGGAATTGATTCGCATACCATGAAGTATGATGTGACGGCGTATAAAAGTCTATCAAAAGCGGGACAGCAGAGGCTGAGCCAAGCCCGAAGAGGCAGACTCTGGCCGGAAACAGCGTACTCGGATGCCGGGTGCATGGAGCCATATGCGTTTAACCTTTTGATCCAAAAAATACTGAGTTCAGATAAGGTCATCGAGCGGAGCACTCGGAAAATTCTCCCTGTTCTATTCTTTTTCTCAGCATTTGCATTCGCGGACAGGGGAGCAACATGACGTCGAAAGGAAGCAAGAGCCTGTAGAGGGGCCACAATAGCCACTTAGCGCGGGGCTCTTCTTCTGGGAGGCCCATGATTTCGCCGACAGTGGCCAGGACAGACGAATACAAGTATGCGCTGTATCCGAGTGAAGTAAGGCGCTGTCAGAGGTTGAGAAGGAAGATCCGCTTTTCACGTTGCCTGTTCCTCTTTTCCTGATGCAGCGTCTTGCCCCATCCAAGGGCCCATAAATGTAAGCGAAGGCGATCATGGCCAATGGGCCGAGAGAGCGCTGTGGTTGGGTGAGAAAGGCGCGCCACTGGGGCAATCCTCATCAGCCGGCGCTAGAAGGATCTTACTACAGTACCAAAGTACGTACTTCGTAGTATGGGCTATCAATCGTTAAATTTCTTCTAGTAACTTCTATAGTACATAGGGGTCTCGGCCAATCATACTATTGAGTTTTGCTTGATCACTACTATTCTAAGTAAAGTCGACGATACTCGATTAACAATTGATACCCATACCATACCACGAAGTAGCCGTAGCGCTTGCAGGGCCTCCAGCCCCCTGTACTCGCCTGCAACAACGTCAGACGCGCAACAACGCCGACGCCGATAAACTCCACCAGGCAAGAGAAAACAGGACCCTTGTGGGCCCTGACTCGAGATCTGTCAGAACACCAGCTCCACCAAGGCGTCCAGATGGATACCCCTCCACCAATGCCTCGTCAACGTCATAAGCCGCCTCGTTGAGACTGGCTGCCATGCTCTCTTACACGTTCCGAGAATTACTCGTGAAGACTCTTCACCGTTGGGAAGCACTGCTATTTGACAACCTGATATACCACTTACATATAGCAACTGACATAGCATACTCACCGACTTTGTACCCCACTTGTCACACGAGACACTTGACTGATTTCTCTTGCTTCGAATACAGACAACAAACGCATACCGAGAACATGGCAGCACCCGCAGTTACCGGTCCTCTTCTGAAGCTCAACAATGGCGTGGAAATGCCAGCCCTAGGCTTTGGCACCTTTGCCAACGAAGGCTCGAAGGAAGAAACGCATAAAGCGGTGTTGTGTGCGCTGAATGCAGGATACAGACATCTCGACTGTGCGTGGTTCTACCAGAACGAGGACGAGGTCGGAACTGGCGTCAAGGAGTTTTTGGCAGCAAATCCTTCAGTGAAGAGATCTGATCTCTTCATTGTGACGAAAGTGTGGAATCATCTCCATGAGCCAGAGGACGTGGAGTGGAGTTTGAAGGACTCGTTGGAGAAGCTGCAGACGCCGTATGTCGATGCGTTTTTGGTGCATTGGCCGATTGCGGCGGAGAGGAATGAGGATAGATCTGTCAAAATAGGTCCAGATGGCAAGGTAAGACTAAAATCAAAATCTCTTTACAAAACCTTCCCATACCATTTTATACAAGTTTTGGTCCTTGAACCTCCCGAAAATCACCCAGTATTGACGGCGTCTAGTACGTGATCAACCACAACCTGACAACCAACCCCGAGCCAACCTGGCGGGCGATGGAAAAGCTCTACCAAGCAGGCCTCACCCGCTCCATCGGCCTCTCCAACTTCACCGAAGCCGGAATCACTTCCCTCCTCAAATACGCAACCATCCCTCCCTCCATCAACCAAATCGAAATCCACCCCTTCTTACCGAACACCCCTCTCATCAACTTCTGCCTCTCCCACAATATATTACCAGTCGCCTACAGTCCCCTTGGATCTCAAGATCAAGTCCCTGGGACCGGGGAGAAGGTGAGCACGAATAAGGAACTGAATGCGATTGCCGAGAGTAAAGGGTGTAGTTTGGCACAGGTGTTGATAAGTTGGGGAATAAGGAGAGGGTATGCTGTGTTGCCGAAGAGCTCGAATGAGGGGCGGATTAGGAGTAATGTGTGCCTTGTGGAGTTGAGCGAGGAGGAGTTTGAGAGGGTTAATAAGGTAAGTGAGGGGAGGAGGACGAGGTTTGTGAATATGAAAGATACGTTTGGATATGATGTGTGGCCAGAGGAGAGTCGGTAGAGGGGTGATTGGGTTGAGGTGGGTGATGATTTTGGGATGGATTTGTTGGAAAGGACAGAGATTGGCGTTGGATATAGAGATAGATAGCATAAAAGCTTCTTCCTTCTTCCATTCACGATCAGTATTGTGGACTTGAGACTTGATCCTGCCTCCTTTTTGTACTCTCACTCCTTGTTCGTACTTCAAGCTCGCCAAAATATCCATGGGCTCAGAGACATCTAAATGCCTGCAAGGGATGGTCTCTATTCTCAGTAAGCAAGCTCATTCACCCCAGCGCTCGCGAAGTCGACGGGTATATATGCTTCCCCTGGCCAGAGCGACGGCTGCCAAGTATTCCCAAGCGGCGACACAACAATGGCTCTGTGGGAGTACGCAGCCATAAACGCTACACTGCCCTGCCAGTACTTTGCACAACTGTTCCCATCTCGATACTCAAACCACGCTGTCTGTTCCCCTGCCTCTTAGTTATAAAGGTATATCACTTTTAAGTTAGCAAAGGTGTTGCGGGTAAAAATATATAAGGATTTTGGGAAAATAATCGACGTCGTCGCTCTTCACACTCGGCTATAGCGCCTAAGTAAGAGGGGAAGGCTTACTAACCGAATGCGAAGCACAAGAGAGGAGTTAGATAACCCGTAAATACTTGCTCAACTCCGACCCGAGTAAGCCTCAGCAAGTTTAGCTGTAAATAATTCGAGCTCAATACAGCGGCAGTTCGCTCTGAGCCCTCAGATCAACCCCAAGGGTATGACGTGGCAATTTGACTGGTTTCCGGTGACAGTTTTGTTGCTGCCTAAATGCCAAGGAAGGTATCTGTTGCGGGGCAAATTTAATAAATATCTACTTGTAGGTTTACTACTGCTAAACTTGGGCTGTTTTCCACTCTACTAGTACATGTTGAACCCTTTTCGCAAGACTTTTGTCACCTATATACCCGGGACATCCCCTTCATTCCACTTGAGATATTATGGCAAACGAAAATAGCCCTCTTGCTTAATGGAATATAGATGCTTTGAGGAAGATTTATATACCTCTTTATGGCGATAAGATATAGGCTATCTATATCTGTCACGGCTCTAGAATTAAAGCTCTGCGAAGAGTATTGTAGAATCAAGTCTATTAACGATTCTAAACTAAGAAAAGAAGAAAGGAAAGTTTGAGGGCAAAGCCTCAGAATCAATACACAACTAATGTCTGCCTAGCCCGCTTCCTTTACGCGGTCTAGAATATTCCCCTATTCCGCGTTTGGCTATTAAGCGAGGCGGCAACGGTAAGCTAAGAGCTAACCGTGACACAAATACTAATACGTCTAAGATAAGGGGTAAGATAAGGAGTAATGCTTAATTTTTTGAGGACGCTATTTCTTACTAAATCTCAAATGATAATAACAGCTCAGTTAACAGTATATAAGTAAGAAGATAGTAGAACGTGCTACTTTATCTACATAACGGTAACAGTAAAGATGAGTTCTATAGGAGCCGCCGCAGAATGTAATGGATAAGGATAACGTTTTTCTCCTTTAATCACAGACTCGCTAAATTGTCCTCAGATATGTAATGAGACCCTCCCGCGCACCGATATCCGCTAGCCTGCTTGGTCCACTGATAGCCGGCTGGACAGACTCCCATCATCTCCAATTTCTTCCGCATTTCGGCTTCTGCTTTTCGACGGCGTTCTTCCTCCAGCAGCCGCTTTACAATCTTCTCCCTCTCCTCTTCGTTGGCCTTTGCCTTTGCCTTTAAGAGCTGCTGGTACTCCGCTTCTCGTTCCTGCTCCGCTCTCCTGTCTTGCTGCAGTTGCTCCCAGACCTCGTCGCTTACTCCAGAGTCACGCAGTGCATAAGGGTTTGCCGGTTGCTCTGCCTGCTTTCGTGCGGCCTCGGCTTTTGTGGACGGCTGGATGACTTGCTCCGGTGGACTGTCTTCCGACTCTCCTTGTTGAGTCTCACCAGGTGTCACGGCGGTACTTGTGGTAATAACTGGTCTCATTTGTTGTGGTGGACGGTCCAGAGGAATTGGAGCACTCTTGGGAGGATTATATAAGGTTGCGGACTCCTGCGCGGATTTAGTGCGGCTCCCGCGTTCCTGGAGCTCAGCTGTCAATTCCGACTGGATAGTGTCCTCTGACACAATTAATAGGCCTTGTGCTAGAGCTTTCGATGACTTGATGGTTTTACTGAAGATATTTTGGGCCAGCGTTTGCACATCTCTCGCACTTGCCCAGTTGGCTTGCGCAGAGAGATCCGAGAAGAGCAGTATCATCTTCTCCAGGAACAGCTCTGTGGGAGACTCGAGAGAGGTAATGTCAAGGTCGACACTGTTATTTTTCTTCTTCAGCATTGCTTTCTGACCCCTAAAGATTTGTTGCAATAATTTAACGCACTCAGGCGGTTTCAAGCTGTGAAAATCGATGACTTCAGGGAACCGCGATGTAAGACCGGGATTTACGGACATGAGTCGATTAATGTCTTCCTCGTACCCAGCGAGGAGGATGACTAGCTTCTTGAAGTATCTGGGTTTGGTTGTCGAGTCAACGAGCTCATCCATTGCCTCCTGAGCAAAATTACCGCCCGCGAGCCTGTAAGCCTCATCAATGAAGAGGACTTTTCCGAGGGCCTTATCTAAAAGTTGCTGAACCTTTGGCCCGGTTTGACCGATATACTGGCCGATTAGGTCAGTCGCCGAGCACTCAACTAGTTCAGCCTTGGAGAGAAAGCCCATGTCGTAGAATACCTTGCCCATCCTTTTCGCCGTTGTAGTTTTTCCGGTCCCTGGGGGTCCGCGAAGCAGGAAGTTGAATGGGATATTCTCTTTTGGATCCCCAATTTTCAGGGCTTTCATGATGCGGACCGTCTCCTGGTACCCTTCTAACCGGGCTACAATGTCGTCGCATCCGACCGTCCCTTCGAAAAGTCTCCTGACGTTTGTCTCGGTTCTTTCCGCCCTGTCAAAATCTTCATCAAAGTCCAGAGCCTCGAGGACGCTTGCAGCTTTCGCTTCACCACGTGTGAGCCGTGCCTGATGCCGAACCTTAGCAGCATCGAGGACTATATCTATCTCTCCAGCATTTCCAAAATTTGGTCGGTTCCGTGCTCGGCCGAGCATTTCCATTGCAACATGCTTGGCCTGGTCGGTGGCGTCGAAACCTTGCTGCTTCAACTTTAGGCCAAGAATCCTCCTGAGATCAGCGTCATCAAAATCCTCAAAAATGAATGCCGATGACATGGGGAAGCGTCTGCTGAGACCAGGGTTGACATTCTGAAACATTGTCTCCATCTGATCTTGGTATCCAAGAAGTAGAACACACCTATCATCCCCTGGGACGCTCTGCACCTCAGCCACAATGGTATCAATTACAGCCGTTTTGTAAGGGTCGGTTGTCGAGCCTTGATGACCTCCTCCACCGTACAAACCGTAGGCCTCGTCAATTACCAGGACTTTCCCAAGTGTTGCGCCAAGGATTCCTTTAGTCTGTTGCTCTGACTGCCCAAGGGCAGCGCCCACGAAGTCAGATGGATTCTTCACAATCACTAGTAGAGACAGATCAGTATTGGTAATCTAAGCTTCTCAAGCATTCAGATTTCGATCTTAACCTTACTGAACAGAAGACCACTGCTGGTTGGAATAAGAGCTTACCTTCTCCCTTCGACAAAAGCCCAAGTTCGACTAGAATCTTCCCGTAAAGCTTGGCGACTGTAGTTTTTCCGGTCCCTGGACTACCAACAAACACTTTATTCAAGGAATATTCAATAGTGGGCTCTTCAGCGAGCTCACGAATGTAGTTTTGTTGAATAGTGTCGACGAGAGACTTGACCGACTCTTTAACTGCACCCAGGCCAATTAAGTTCTGTATTTTCTGCCACCCCTCCGATTTACTGAGAGTTCCTGATGGCTCCGGACCAATGAGATCTTCTTTAGTGAAGAAAAGGTCATCAGGCTTCTGTCCAGCTCGACGCTCCTTTGACAGTCGAACGGCCTGTCTACGGGAGATTTGAGCAAATGTGTTCTCCACGGTTCGTGCATTGCCGAATCCATCCCTGCCGCGGCCACGGCCGATCCTCTTGGCCACAATGCGGCAGTAGAGACCTTTCATTCCGTCTTCGCACTTCATCATTCCGCTGTATTTCTTGTCCATCTTTAGCTCGAGGATTCGGAGCAGCTCATCATCTGTATAGTCCGCGAACTTTATCTCAATAGGGAAGCGACTGGGCAAACCAGGATTGTGGGCAAAGAAGCTCTCCATCTGCTTACTATAGCCTGCTAGGATAAAGACCACCTTTCCCGTGAGGCTCTCGACCTCTGGGAGGAGATAGTCGAGTACGGCTTTTCCCCCCATGCTGTTTCCCGATGTCAGTTGATAGGCTTCGTCAATGAAAAGAACGCCGCCGCCGTCGTTGAGGATTTCGTCTATCAGACCTTTGCACCCAGAGACACCTCCGTTCGCTAGGGCCGACCCGGTGGTTTCTTTGAAGCCGAGACCAGGAATCACACCGACTGAGCTCAGAAACCGAGCATACAAACGTGCAACCGTCGTTTTTCCTATTACGATAAACGTCAGAATTGTGATATAGCAGCATCCACATGTAATTTTGACAGAGACTGACCGGTCCCAGGGTTACCCAACAAAGTGCAACCGAATCGCTCTGAAGCGAGAGAAGCGTTCTGCCGTATCGTAATATCGACCTTCTGTTTGATGCTTAGGAATTCTTGTTTTACATCTTCCAACCCGATCATTCTCATCAGCTCGTCTAAAGGCTCGCTTTTAGCCCCTTCGTACTGTTTAAGGTATTCCCATTCCTGCTCAGCATTCCCGAGAAGGTCCAAACTAGCGGCCGGGGGATCTTCCTCCACACGCTTAGTTCTGGGGTGTTTTTCTGCTTTGGTGGAGGTTTCTGAGCCTTTCATGTCCTTCATCTGTCGCATCCTTATCGCGGTCTCCCGCAGTCCCTTGATATCTGCTCGTTTCTGGGCCAGAGTATTCTTCTGTTCCTCTTCTTCAGTCATATATTTGATAGTTCGGCGCTGATCTTCAATCTCCTCCTGAATCAGCTGAAGCTCTTTGGAGTAGGCCTCTTGACGTGACAGCCGTTGGGCTTCGAGTTCAAGGTTTCTCTTCACCGTTCTTTCCAGCTCTTTGTCCTCTTGGAGACACCGACGGCACCTATCATTCTTATTGTTGCATCTCACACGGACCTTATGTTGCCTCTCGCATGTTCTTTCAGTGAGAGTAGTGCACTCCGTTCGAGAATGGTCGGATACTCGGTGACAGCGAAGTGGACACTTATGCACACCGCACTTCATCATCGCCCCACTACCTCAAGTCAGCATTCGAAGCATGGACAAAATTGCATTTACTCTCAGCGTACCAAAGCTCGGCGCAACCTCCGTCGGGGCAGCACCTTTCAAAGTCGGAAGGATCTTGGAGAAGGGTTGTTCGCTCAGGGTGCCTCTCACATTGTACCGGGAGGCCATCGTAGAGGTGTTGTCTCTCCTTTAGAAGTCGAAAGAATGGTACCCATGTATCCTTTCCTTTCTTGCTATTCATGAAGGTATCCATGTTACCGATCATTATGATGCAGCAGCGGGCTCGGGAGACCAATACGTTAAGCCGCTCAGGCGCGGCCATAAAGCCGATGTCACCATTCTCGTTGCTTCGAGTAAGCGATGCAATGACTATGTCGCTCTCCTCCCCTTGGTAGTTATCTATGAGCTAGAATTAGCGCACATGCATCTAGCAGTCCGTTGCTGAAACAGGCAGCTCACCAATTGTAGACAGACGGAGGGGACACTTCCCGACTTTAGCCGCCGCAGGTGTGGTTAATCCAGCACGTATAAGATCGAATGCGTCAAGATCATTGAGTACAGGATCGTTCTCCTCCTGGAGCATGTCCCTCAGAAGACGAAGCTGGCCAAGATAAGGCGTCAAGACTACCATTTTGTCCGTTGTGTAACCTTGCTGTCCTAGGTACCTTACACACTTTAGCACCATCGAGGCTTCAAAGTCATTCTGCTTGCTGGACATGGTGGTAGGATCCCTACGGTCGATTACTTCATTCACGCCGACTTCTGGATTACCGTGATGCACGAATATAACTCTGTCCTGAAGACCGTCGACGGCTGGACGTTCTAGAGTCTTCGGGTCATCGAGAAGGTCGGGGTAGGTGAGTGCTCGAGGAATCATGGATATTTCAGGGTGCATGCGGTGTTGCTTGCGCAAGGTAGTATGTGCGTGGCCCTGGAGAATCAGTCTCTCGAACAGGGACATGTTCAAATTGTATCCGTCGCCCTTCTCCACGGTCAGCGCGTAATTGTTGACCTTCGGTCGTAGCTGTTTGTGGTCCCCGATAAGAATTAATTGCTTGACTGTAGGAGCGAGTGCTGTGAGGATGTGGCTTTCCAAAATCTCCCCGGCCTCTTCAACTAGGACAATGTCTGGCCTTGCGGCACGAATCATTTTGTTATACATTGCGGCAGCAGTTGTTGTGCAACCGATGACCCGTCTCGATTGCAGGATCCGGACTTTGCCTTCATTGTAAAGATCGTCTAAGCGGTCCTGAATATGGTCGAGTTTCTTGGCGATAGCCCGCACAGCTTCGACACGGTCTTGAAGCATTGCCTTAGTCCACTTGGCAAGAAGCTCTTTCCGATCCGTTGGCTTAATCTCCCAAACGCGTGACGATGCTTGAAATACTTCATTCGTGAGTATTCCAGGACCATCACCGCTCTTCCACCGAAGGAACAAGTAATCCCGCGTGATCTCCTTTCCTTTCCTTCCGACACGCTTCCACTCGCTGCTTTTTGTGGGAAGACAGAAGGCATCGAAAAAATGTCGATCCTCACCAGAGAACTCTAAGTATTCCATAACGTCATCAAAAGAGATCGAAAATTTACGGTAGTCTGCCACTGCCCGTTCCAGCTCTTCAACTAGGTCATGGCGATCGGCTTTTAGTGATTCCATGACAGCCCATGAATATTTTGAGCGGTTGTACTCCCCTTTCTGGTTGGACAAGAGAATGGGAGACGTTCTTGGAGTGGATTTTGAACCAAGACGAACCATCTCGCTGCTAGGAATATGGACGTCAAGGAGTTCCTCGAGGAACTGGTCAAGTGCATGGTTTGTGTAGCTGATAACCAAGAACTTCTGGTCCGATAATTTATATACCCACTTGACAATCTGCGAACCGATGAAAGATTTCCCCGTTCCTGCCTTGACATGTCAGCCCCGTCGGCACCAAACTCTGGACAAAGTTTGCACATAAAGCTGGGACAAACCTGGAGGCCCTTGGATGATGCTGACTGGACTTATGAGAGCGTTCAGCAAAGAACTCAGCTGCGATTGATCCATTTTGACTCCGTTGCTTTGAAGAATGATCGTTTCATCCTCAGCTACGGAGCGCAGTTTCGAAACCAGGGCTTGCACTCTAGCGATGGGTTGGTAACTGACGTCAGTAGACTTCGGGTTTAGAAGCGACTCCTGGAGGGGCAGCTCTACAATAGCTTTCAGTCCATTTAACACAGGCTCATACGCAAATACTGGAGTACCGACGAGGATAAACTGGACATCTTGGGCAGATCTTAGAGCGAGGAGAGCCTTGCTCAGCGCCTGGTTGTCCGTAAACTGTAACAGGACTATTGGTGGACTCTCCACGAGCAGATCTATATTGCGGTCGACAAAGGCGAATCCATAAATGCAGTTTCCATCGCACAGCGCGCCAAAGGCCTGGTGTTTGAGGAAGTTTCTGTTGTCATCTAAGAATTTCCGACGACCATGCATATCCATTCTCAGAAGTATTTCGAGGCCGCTAAAGCACTGGACGGCCACCGCACATTTTTTGCCTCGACTTTTGTCTTCCGTCTCAATACCGACGAACGTGAACTTGCTGAGTTTCAACGCGGACGACTTCCCCTTCTTTCTCCCGCTGGCAATCTGCAAATCACTGCGGAGCTCGGCAAGCATGTCTTCTCTGAACAGCCGATATTGGTTATCCAGGTGTATGCCAGTGCGTTCCGCTGACTCTGCCTCTAAGATTTCTGCAGCTCTTCGGTAGAAAGGCGTTGCCGTGGAAAGAAACTCGTCCATCGTGGGGTAGATGGCGATTTCTCGAAAGTCTGCAAAATCATTATCATGACGCCCACCAGGAGAATATGTTGGATCCGTTGACGATGGACATGACCTGATTTGGAGGGCCTTATGGATCTTGTATCCCAATTCGCGTGTCTCATGGGCCGTTGCTTGAGTTAAACTTCCGTCCTGCACAATGGCCTCGACATCCTTGAGGACATCAAGACCCAGCTTCGAAGGAAGTAAGAAAAGCTCGAGGGCAAGCCAAGCAAAGGGCTGAAGAGCCTCCTCCAAGAGGCTGTGTGCCAAAAACAGATTTACGAGGGCGTTCCAGACTGTTGGGGGTCGTGCGATGACCAGGAGTAGCTGCTGGAGAAATTGGCCGTCGGCCAAGGTCTTGATGTCAGGGTCTGATATGTAGCCGATGAACTTGAGCGTATGAGACTGGATGAAAGCTGAAGTGAAGTCAACTCGAACGCAACTTCGTATTGCTTCCAAGCCTGATGAGCTAGAGATGATGATTTCGACGCAAAGACTTGGCGGCTGTCGCTTCTGGACGGCTTCCAGGAACAACTCAGCGTCTGCAGGTGTGCTAATCTTCCGTTTCCCGTTTGTCACGTCGTTGAAAAGCTTTAGGAGCTTACCAGCTCGGCCAGAAACGTCTGACTGTGAAGTCATGCTGGATATACCGTGGGGTGTTGCCGCACCTTTGATTCCGCTCCAAAGGCAAGCAAAAATTGCAAGAGCACTCTTATACCCTTTTTCTCAGTCTGCCATTTTTAGTGTAACATAGAAAAGGCTGGCGACTTGGTTCAGCTGGATTGGTCTGCAGTGTAAGTTGTACGACTGTTGCCCGACCCGAGCGGCCGCATCAGTGGTGGGTTCTAACAAATCGGGAGCGACAACGTCGACCTCCAAAGCAGATTGCCCAACACCGAGTACTCGAGAACAAGCTATCACATGCCAGAGTCTCGAGCGGGGCTGTTGTTGGCTAGTCATAAACCCCAAATGCGAAAGGCTGTGGCATTTCCCCATAAAACAAAGTGCCCATGCTACGGGGGTGCTGCCATCTTTCCTACGCACTTTATCTTGGGATATCCACCATGGCGTACTTTGGCCAAAGAAGATCTTACCAACCTCAGAGACCTAAGGCACCCGAAACACCAGCTCCACCACTTGGTGCATATCTTCAGTCTCTGAATCGAGAAGATCTGAATACAGATTCCACAGCGTTCAGCAAGACAGCAGTCATCACGGACTGCTCACTTGTCGCCTCGTACAATTGGCTTGACGGAAAGACGGTCGAGCCCACAATTCTTGTTCCAGGTAGCAAGATCAGCTCATAGCCTCAGAATTTGTCGCTGACACAGAGTTTAGGCAAGCCCCCGCGATGGACCCCATTGACAGAACCAACAAAATTGCGGGAAGACACCGGGCAGTATTTCCGGGACAAAAATGCTGCTCGGTATCCCAAGTACCCCATGGAACCGGCGGTCCTGACTATCCTAGACATGGCCCCCGCAGTGCGTGCCGGGCTGGACGTGGTGGCCTGCGGTAGCACACTTGGCAATCTTCTGCGCTTCATCCGAGGCCAGGACAGGCCGTTCCGCATACTAGTCGAGGCTGTGCACGACACGGTGTTCTTCATCCGAAGGGAGAACTCGCCGACAGAGCTCATTCCAAATGTACGCGGATATGGACACTCATTCCCCGAAGCATACACTTCTTGGGATTCTGACGTCAAGGGATCTTCTTCACATCAGCGGCTGATTCGGTATCGTTTCGGCGGACTTGCTCTTCTCGTACGATTTGAAGGAGATGGATACCTCTCCGAAGGGCCATCTCCGCTAGCTTCCAGGCTGCAGCCCCAGTTGGCTCAGGTTCCTACGTTGGATGCTCTGATAAAAGATTTCTCGGCTAGTGGCGTGACCCCCGACGGCCCAGCGTCGTACTCAAGGGTGGAAATCAAGCACGCTGGTGATGTTATAAATCAGAGCCTTATCTTCGATCTAAAGACACGGAGTGCGAGAAAGAAGGGCCAGGACATTCTTGACGAAGAGTTGCCCCGCATGTGGGTTGCACAAATCCAAAAATTCATCTTAGCGTACCATGAGGATGGCATCTTCAACGACATCAAGGTTCGTGATGTGAGGGAGGAGGTCAAGTCATGGGAGGGAGCCCACAGCGACGAATTATCCATACTTGCTGCCCTCATACATCGGATCATCACGTTGGTTCGCAGCAGTCCGGACGGCAAGCTGGAACTGCGTTATGCGGGTTTAGGAAACCTGGAGGTGCGAGAGCCGAGCGTCGAAGCGGGTAACGCGTTGTCTCCAGAGGTTAAATCATTGTGGATGCATAAGGTACACGATGATAGTAATTCTACTTCCGATGACGAGAGCGGTATTGCGTGGGTTGAAACAAATGAGAACGACTACACTGCATGCACAGAATCTTGTGGCTATTGCGGGCGCTGTACTTATTGAGAAGCCCAGACAGGCTAAGTGTCACCGTACTAGCCTCTTGGTGTCTTACGTTGAAACTCTATAAGTCTTGAATAACTAGCAATTGCTTTAATATCTAGAAGATCGAAAATCGTAGGCTGATTTCTGAGTCGTGGGAGCTCCAAGATTCCCAGATATGTAGACTCACAGATATGGCAGTCGGGTGGCCAGAGGGCTTGAAACTCCTTGTCCAATCCGACTTTGATATCAAAGAAGCTACGATATTTGCTGTGGACCAGGATTACCTTGACTCTCTTCTTATTCTTACCACTTCTCAAAGATGGAAGCCTTTGGAAATTTTAAACTTGGATAATGCAACAGATGCGTCTAATAACGTGCAGCAGTTCCTGGTGGACAGCATCTGGGACAAGCGTGACCAGCTATACCGCTTGTGTTTGGAACATCTACCTCCCGAAGAACATTTCAACATTGGTGTCTCTGATCTTCGACCATTTGATAGAGTTGCCAGGATGGCATATGAAAAGCTGTTGGATCGTGATATAGTGGTTCAGGAAGGGCTTAGACCTGGAGAAATGCCGTTGTGCTGCGAGATCCTCAGACATGCCGGAAGGGACGACGAAGCACTACGGTTTCTACAAAAGTTTACTCCGCGGGGTTTCACGAGACGCAACCCGTCGGGCCGCGATGGCAAATCAAGGTCAATCACGCAGGAATAATTTTCCTGTCATCTGCGGCGGATCATAGATACTTCAGTCGTCCTGCTTGTTTGAAGCTCATTCTCTGGTTATTGGAGTTCGGCAAGGCCCCGACTCGCCGCCCAGGAGCGCGATGGCCCAGCATCGTTCTTGATTTGGCCATGATGTTCGATAATCGCTTAGACTAGAAATCATGGGATTTGTTCTCGAGGCTTTTGGGATTCTTTGACCTCGAAGAATGCGACTCATGCAATCACCTCTGCTCTCGGCAAGGATTTAATAAGTTAGGTATTAGTACGCTTAATATTATTATTATCCTTAGCTTTAATATTAAGTTTAACTTATAAAGTCTTTTATTATATTATAGGACTTTCTAAAGTACTTAAGACTTTAAGAGTCGAATTAGTATATTTTTATAATTTAACTCCATAAAGTATTAATTTATATAAGTATTTAA
>AYLM01000874.1:0-48155 GCA_001625345.1 Cairneyella variabilis
ATGGGACTTTCGCTTCACAGGGATGTCGGTTATCCTTGCTCCTTCTACGTCTAAGGGTGACGAACCCAGGTCCTAAACATTCTCTGCAATTTCTGTAGCTAGAAGTCATTCAGCACGTCTACAGCGGCGCCAGCGTCAATCAGCATCTTCGATAGCTGGAAATGATTGGCATCAACAGGAGCTTCAAGCGGAGTACGGTCATCTGGACCACGCAAGTTTGCATCCGCTCCAGCGTCAAGTAAAAGTCTGACTATGCCTACCCTCCCAGATTTACAAACCTGAAGTGCGCTGTACCGACCGCAATCTTGTACGTTCACATCGGCACCAGCTTCAATCAATATTCTCACAATGCTATCATTACCTCCCATACATGCAGCCTGAAGTGCGGTCCCAAAGCGTGCGCTAAGCTCCGTGACCTTCAAGTCCACATTCGCACCAGCTCTAATGAGGAATTTTACAATCTCAATGTTACCTCTGAATGAGGAAGATTGAAATGCAGTCATTCGGAAACTTCCAGAGGTATCCACAGCATTCAAGTCGGCCCCAGCGTCAACTAGCTGCTGCACGATCCGCGTTCCCACCCTAGCATAGACTTCTTCTGAAGCAACCATGAGCACTTGAACTTCTTCGCCACTCCGAAACCCATTGTCGGTGCCATTTTAAAGAAGAGCAGGTACAATCCAAGTATCGTTGCTGTGTATAATGGCGTGTGGACTGTGCGATCGAGGCGACTTGAGACTGGAAGAACAGCAATACGTTCGGGCGCGGTGCCTTCTTTGAGCGCTGTGATCCATTTGGGCACAGTGCGCCGTGCCGAAGTGGGTTTTTCGCAAATGATGAAGTCTAGGACCGCATTCTCGGCCTCTGCAATGTTGACGTCCTCAAGTTTCCGGGCGTGAATATCCCAGTACCTCGATGCATGTTTGAGTAAAGGGAAGGTGTCTAAGTCCTCGGCTGCTGATTTTTGGAGCTCAGATGAAGCAAATACTCGTAGGTAGCACAGGGAGTTTTGCAGCATCATTAAGTGCCCATAGCTCTCGGTCACATGAAAAATCAAAGCTGGTCCAGAGCATATTCTGTCCGAACTCAAATACTCTGCAACGGAAAAGTGTGCCAACGTATAGACTGTGACGGTCTGGTCGCACTTCCATTCCTCTCGCCGCCTTGGTGGATATTTGGGACTTCGTTGAGAGGGGACGACTAGACTTGATAAGACTTCAAGAAGCCAAGCCGGGTTCGGAATACGATGCGATATGTCAAAAGCTGGATCACTATCAGGATTTATCGCTACTGCTTCCGCCAATTCATCGATGTATAAAGATTGAGCCGAATACACAAGCCACTGAAGAGCAGCAATAAGTTTTGGTCGGTATACTTCATCAACGCTAAGAAGAATCCTTTCACAGGTCTCATCCAGCGTCTTGGTAATGATTTCAGTGTCATTTGAATATCATTGGGGTGAGACATTTCTTCAACGCTGCGAGTTGGTAGTTAACCCACCGAAACCTAGGATTTCAGCTACGCTCATGAGATAATAGACACGTGAAAACTGACATTCCCTTTGCTCCATTCAATAAAGCGCCCTCAATCTCCCCTTGAACGTCTGCTGGCCACTCTCGCAATTTTTCGTCCCTCGAAAGTGTAGTTTGCACAAACTTCCGAATATCGGAATCCACGGCTCTGTCCTCCATGGATACCGGTATTATGGTGCTCAGAGGTCTGAGAGCCTTGGCCAAGTCCACCTCATTGAACTCGTAACCAAAATATGCAAGCTTAAGTTTGACCAACTTCGAATCTCCTTCAATGCCTCACAAAGTTCTTTTCGTTCCAGGTCAGTATGGGAAATTCGTCTAACGCATCGATGACGACGAATATGTGGCCCAGATCGGATGCTAAAGATTTCAGCTCCGAAAGAATTCGATCTCGGAGCGGGCTGCTGCGCTCATAGCTCTCGTATAACCTGTGCACCGAATCTGGAATATTTCTTGTCTGTTGAAGCAACTGGGCGAGTTGAGACTGCAAAATATTGTCCGTCTTTTGCGTCTCTGAGTCTCGGAATGAGAAGTAGAAGTACGCAAAAAAATAACTTGGTTTATTCTCACAGAAAAGACAGGTTTGTTCAATGATCTCCAAGCTATTCGAAAGTTAGGTGTTTGGATATCTCAACTGTGGGTGTTATACTATCAATGGAACACTGCAAACCTAGGCAAGACTCACCAAAGAATGGTTTTGCCACAACCGGCAAGTCCGTAGAGCCAGAGGAACGAGCCAGGCTCCTCTTTCCATCTCTGAAACTCACTACCCTTTGTAAACCACTTCCCTGTCCGGGCTTCGTGTTTCTTTCTTGCAGCTGTTTGCTTAGAAGTGGGTTCTGTATTGAAGAGCCATCTCAAACGTTCTCTGCTCTGAGAGTCTGAGTGAAGTCAACATTTGACTTGACAGGTATACGAGAGTACCACGTACCGAGTTGCGCCTTCTTTATCTGATCGACTGCATGACCAGTATGTATAGATTTATCCCTGATATATGAGTCAGTCGGGACATTCAGTATCTCATGAACCTAAAAATTTCATAGATCTGAGTATCTCATGGATCTGAGTATCTTCAGAGAATCAATCACAGTGCGCAGCAGGACCCAAACATTCAAGTAACCTTTCTCGAAGCTGCCAAACTCAGATGACATTATCGCTCAAATCAGACAGCGAGGTACTTCATCGAATAGATTGATACTTACATATGCTCAATCTTGACAAGCTCCATGAACACTTTCTTCTGCTTCTCAATGATATCCATCGAATTCTGCACCCGCTTCTTCTTGCTGATCACATTAATCGCCCAGTAAGCTTGCTACCCTTGGCTGCACTAAGCTCTTCACTGAGGTCGTGATCTGAATCACAGCGATGATCGAGGCGGTAAGGCCAATTGCTTCGGCCATCGTGAGGACATGGGATGGTTTGCGATATGGATATTTCTCGTCTCAAGATAATTAACAGGCTTGATGGTCATAACTAAGAGGCTTGTACGAATTGCAAGCGTTTGATGCCACTGGGCAAAGACGGGGTTGAGAAGTAGACCCCAGGCACTGAAGGCAGCCATACATGACAGGCTGGCGAGGCGTTCCTCAGTTCCTCACGTTTTCCTGCAAGTCAGCCTGGGGCCTCTGATGCACATGAAAAGGTACAATACACAATAATGAGATATAATGAACGACTATCGACAACGAAACCTTCTCCTGCTTTGGCTAGAGTGGCATGGTGTGGCCCCTGCACTTGCGACGCCCTCGATTTCGTCCCTTTTTCCTTCCCAACCCTTCCAATACCTCTCACGGAGATTCCGACCAATCATCAACGACTTATAGTTCTATCAATGTTGGCATGAACCGAGAAAATTCCTGAAGAAGTATCTTCAGGGCACACCAAATGCAAGGCGCGCGGGCCGGCGAGTCCAGGGAAGCCTAGCGTATGCAAGGGCTTCACTAAGAATCGCAGAGGTTGGCGGGTCTATATTTCAATGCTCCTCTCTCTTCCAGATTTTTGCTGCTGCTCTCTCTTCCCATCTTTGAGACTCTTGTCCTATTCTCTGCTGCATTCAGTGGAGGCACCAGAAAATCTCCGTTACACTGCAATCTTCTCTCAGAGATCGTTGCGGTAAATCATGAGCCCATGACAAGCAAGATCTTACCTTCGTACGACTCAGCCCCTCTTCCACATGAGTCAAACTTGATAAGGATCACAATAGATGAATGGCTCCGTTAGAACATCAGTTGTCATATTTCTTCTACGCAACCATTTAACTTCTGAATGAATTATTCCTACACTTACTTTTTTCTGGCTGCAAGAAAATTTTGAAAGGCAAGAATGGGGGGAGAAAATAATCCCCACGATGAGGTTGGCTGTAGTAGTCAACCGGATATCAGTGAGAACACAAATTTCAACGAGAGAACATCTCTTCTTTCAGCGATTCAAGGAGGTCCATATCACCATGGCACCGAGTCTCCAGATGAAACGCTGCTGGACGAAGAGCTGGAAGACAGGGAAATCGAGCCGAATGAGTTTGACAACCTTCTCTCCCGGTCCGAGTCCATCACCACCGGCCTCGGGATTGAAACCGAGTCTCAAGAGACAGCTATGTTACGAGGACCTCGCAGGTATAGTGGAGTGAAGTCACGGTCTCGGAGAACGAGCAGTGCCAGTGCTGCCATATCGAGGAGAAAATCGTTCGCAAGCACGATTGGCAGCAATCGGGAAGCCATCGAGGAGGATGACGAAGTCGAGGAAGAAGAGACGAAATACAAATCTCCATTCCTAGGAGGTGTCAGTGTCTTGCGGTTCTGGCTTATTTTCGGAGGCATTCTGGTATCGATATTCGTCTCCTGTTTCGACTCTACGATTATGGTCTCGAGCCATCCCGTGATCACCTCCTACTTTCACAGCAGTAACAGTGCTTCGTGGCTGTCCACTGTATTCTTGTTAACTTCAACAAGTTTTCAGCCGCTTTTTGGACGATTGTCAGATACGATTGGACGGAAACCGCCTTATATATTTACCATGACTTTGTTTTTGTTCGCCACGGCGTGTTGTGCTCTCGCTCAAAACATGACAAGCTTCATTATCGCCAGAGCTGTTTGTGGACTTGGTGCAGGGGGCATGATGAGTATGGCAAGCATCATCACGAGTGATTTGGTACCTATCGAGATTCGCGGGGCCTATCAGTCATACATGAATATTGTGTTCGGTCTTGGCTCCGCGTCTGGAGCTGCACTGGGAGGAGCTATTGCGGATTCATTAGGCTGGCGTTGGGTATTTGGTGTCCAGGTCCCTTTGCTATGCCTTTCCCTGGTCATTGCAAGCGTCACAGTTCCAAAGAAGCTGGGCCTAACAGAAGGCGTTGCCAAGAAGTCAGTATGGGAGGCGATGAAAGTATTTGATTTCAAGGGCTCTTTCCTCCTCACTACTTCTATCACCTTCCTCATTCTCGGCTTGGTAAGTTTTCAACCCCATCTAAATACTGATAAATCCTTCTAACATATCCTTAGAACCTCGGCGGCAACGTATTCCCCTGGTCCCACCCTTTCGTCATTACATCTCTCGCCATCTTCTGCGTCTGCTTCCCACTCTTCATCTACGTCGAAACTCGCGTGCCATTACCCATCATGCCTCTTCGCCTCGTCATCCACAATCCGCGCGCGGGACTAATTCTCGCCAACAGCATCGGCGCTGTGGTCATGAACGCAGTGACCTTCAACATCCCGCTTTACTTCCAAGCCGTGCTTCTTGAATCTGCTACCTCCTCTGGTCTCAGACTTATCATCCCCACTATTGCTGCTGCGACAATGGGGACTGCTACTGGATTTCTCATCACGTGGACGAAAAGACTCAAATGGTTGTTAGTGCTCGGCGTGGTGTTTTTGCTCATAGGAACGGTTGCGCTGAGCGCAATGCAGAGAGGCATGCCCGATTGGGCATACGTGCTCTTCCTTGTTCCTTCTAACATGGGCCAAGGCTTCATGTTTCCGGCCACATTTATGAGCGTTCTCGCTGTCTCAGAACAGGCCGAGCAGGCAGTGGTTACGAGTACATTGATCTTGTGGAGGTCCATGGGCATGGTGCTGGGTGTTGCGACGAGTAGTCTGGTGCTACAGAATGCGTTATTGGTGTATCTTGAACAAAAGGTTATGGGGCCTGAGAAGGAGAAGGTAATGCTTCCATCCAGATTTACTTTTCGTTGCATGTGTCTATGGATTTATTGACAAGTACAGGTCATCGAGCAAGTCCGCACTTCAGTCCGCGCCATCGCGGATCTCGCGCCCATATATCGAGAGCAAGTCATTGATGCCTATTCAGCATCACTCAGAGCAACATTCATCATGGCAGCAGTGTTGTCAGTCATTGCATTCGCACTTACGGTCCCGCTCAAATTGCCGAGATTGGGACAGAGGAAATGAATTGGCAAGAGAATTGGATATGTTGGAGGCAGTAAAAGTATTAGGGATTGGCATTTCAGGATATTGAAACCGAGATTCACGCAAATGGGAATTGTGCAATTGGAGGCTAGCACATTTCTAGTTCAAGATGGCAAAAAGAAAGGGATGAAGGATTGAACAGTAGTTGGGGGTAGGTAGATCGGGCACCAGAGTTAAGCGAATTGGGAAATAGGGGGCTTGGTGACCTCGCTCTGGAGAAAATCTTGAACTCTGAAATTTCTTTGAACGCGTGAAGTCTTTGCATTCTCGATATCTTCTGACGCGGAATGTACTGTACAGCCAAGGAAAAACTCTCGTACGTCTAGCTCAACGTAGCCCTTAGTGCTTCATCTAGCGCTATTAAACGACTAGTGATATCACACCCCTTTTTCTGGTCTAGGCTCCGTTTTCCTTCATTGCTTTAATCTCCTATCGTTTCAAAGCCGCTAGCATTTATAGGTAAGCCAGTCCGTATGGGAATTTTCTTCTGTAGAAATATTTCTCCTCGACAATTACTTACAGTTTCTAACCCGCCGTTACGCCTTCAAGTTCCACGATACACAAGTACCGCTCGTCACCAGTTCGTCTCGACATGGAATCAGATCCAGCACCGGAGCCACACAGCCGTCGTCGATTCGAAGGCGCCGCAAACAGCAAGATCCGGCAAATCTCGAATCCAGCAAGCCCAACTTCAGAAATCCCCAGATGTCAAAGTTATCCTCACCACCCGATGGCGCAACCAGCAACCACATTCCCCTACTTCTCAAACCCACGCCTTCCACCCGAAATCCGGGCCCTAATTTTCGACCAATACTACCTCGAACTAAACGAGCCTCGAGTCCTCCTAGTAGAGATGCACCGCACAAACTGGCAAGGCAGATACTGGTTCAACGGCTACTTCGCCAACACGACATTCATCTCCCCCACCCCAGTGCCGGCCATGCTCCGCGGTAGAGAAGCTAGAGGCTATGCACTCGCCAACTATGTATTGAGCTTCAGCAACGTCGCTGACGACCACCATGACAGACCGCGTTGGTGGAACTCGCCAGCTTCTCGAGAGCTTAGTATTGGGGAGCCGGGGATATATGTTAATTTTGCAAAGGATGTAATTTATTTGAGGGATGGATCCCAACGTTGGGGAAAGAGTGACATGAGGTGCGACCATTCTCACCGCTGGTTCGCGGGTAGCTATAACTGCTGCCGATTTACTCTCTATCCCCTACGTTTAACACTCAATGATAATGATACGAGTGGCCCATCCATGATGCCGCCAGGAGGGCAAGTACGCAGAGTAGCGTTCAGCATGAGGCATCTGTGGAGCCGAGTCAACAGTGTGGTCAAGGAGCTTGCAAGGCTGCCAACTCTCTGCGAGATAGTGTTGGTAGGTGCTGAGTTTATACGAGAGACGGAGGACGAGGAGCTCATTGACCAGGTTCATCTCGTCGAGCCTGAGGAATTTGGACGAGGTGCCGTATATCGGAGGTCTTTAGAGAATATTTTCACGATGCACCTTGAGCTCCTTGACCCCGTACCACCAGAGTTTCCAGGCTGGGCTTCTTTGCCTGTGGTTTCTGTGAAGGACGCCATCAGATTTGTACGGCCGACCCCAGCAGTTGAAGATACTTTGGCGGAGACGATCTCTATCAGAGGTTAAATCACACGACGACTATGAGCAGGTTGAGGGGTTCGAGAGACTAAGATCTCAATTGTATGTACCAATACTTGTACTGAACTTTATATGCAAATTTCATGATCCTTACAACGCCTTGCCTGTCTCTCTCGCTCGCTCGAGAAGCCATGCACCGGAAAAAGCAAACGCCAATTTGCAACCGATCCGGGTCCGTAGACACACCGGATGAACTCAAACCTCCAATGCAATGCAAACGCCACCGCCTCGCAGAAACCGCTGCGTTCCTATCGTGATATCCGTGATGCCGCTAAATCAAACCGCCAGCCGTCCCTGATGCCCAATCCTATGTTGGTGCTATGCCTTTATTGATCGAGCTTATCCGATTGCTCTGTATGTACTGTCCGTGAGTGTATGGGGGAATCCGAAAAATGTACTTGTTCTGGCGGTCGCAAAGTTGCCTCGCTATCTGAAGGCTCCCGCACGTCTGAGGCCACAACCTCATCCATGGGGTTCGACACCTCTTCTGCGACTGGGCTTATATCTCCAGCACCGTCTATTCCAGCGCCTTCCCACCAGCTGCGTTCACCTCTTCGTCCTGCATGGCCATTCGTGCCAGCAACTTCTCTTTCATTCCTTCTCTGGGCCAGTTCCTCGTCACGCCGTTGATGGGCGGCCCGAGCCTCTCGGACCATATCTTCCCGAGTCTTGCCCGGCCCATGAGTTGCTCTTCTCTTTTTGACCCCTTCCCAGTCTGACCAAAATTTCAGACTTTCCCAAAAACCTCCGTTGGTCCCGGGAATGTGTCGCCAAGGCTTCTCTCGAGTAGAGAAGAGCCAGCAGTCTACGGCTGCTTGACTGCATATGCAAATCGTAGTAACGCAGACAAGACCGAATGGTGAATTTATGGCATATCGGTCGTCGTACTGTAAGACATGCGAAATGAACGGGAGTAGCCACATGCCCATATACACCAAAGGGTATATGAACAGGAATTTCAATTGGCGGCGAATCTTATCGCGAGTGCGGAGCATCTCGGCATCTGCGAGTGTTTGACAGCGTGAGTTGACGAGTTGGAGTTGGGACAGCGGTGTAGATGGACCAGTCGAGTCCGGATGATGACGGAGGATGGTGAAAATATCAATGATGGAGTGTTTTTTGGAAGATTTGCCGCTTGCTTGGGGAGGTGAGAACCGGCGGACGAAAGCATCTCTCCACGATGTAGCCCGAGATGGTAGAGACGAATTTGGAGAAATATTTGGTGGCGGAGAGACTGGTACAGTATTTGATTCCCGGGGCAGAGGTTGAGGAGTTGACGGGCCCTGGAATGAGTCGACTTCGGCCATCGAGGAAGGTTCTGAGGGAGGGGTTGGAGACGACGTATTGTCCCCAATCAAGCTCTTCAAAATGAAGGTGTGAGCTCCAGGCTTCGACCCCGTGTTTTCAGTTCTGTAAGATTCCATAGTAGACCCCGATATCTTTCTTCCATCTGGCTCGGTCATGGGGAATATCCTAGAATCAGGGATCAAGCCATGGTAAGCAAGCGGCGGGGTAGGAGGAACGCTGTTTCGTTTCGGCCGCTTCGACGGTTGAGTTGGGGTTCGAGTAGTATTGGCGCTCGGAACAGAGTGGCTGCTTGCTCGCTTGAAGCCATGGAATTTGTAGCGGACATAATAGTATATAGACGCATATATGCAGAGAATGACAATGAAAATTATGTATCGGGGGATCCAGGCCAGAGCAAGTTGGTACCAGAACGGTCGAACAGGCAGATAGCAGTATGTTCCCTCAACTATGTACGCCTCCTGGTCGTTTATGAAGGCTAGAGAAGCCATCAAGACTGGGAATACCGCCCACACGAGGTATGCATAATGCCGATATGGGTAGAGGCCTCCCTCTCCCGGTGATGGTCTCGGCTTGAAAATGTATAAAGCGGTATGTACAGCGATCATGAGGACGGCAATATCGGAGGCTTCGATTCCCAAAGACAGAAAGAAGCCATTGACTTGGCAGAATGCCGAGTTGCTTGGAACAGGACCATGGATGAAAACAACGATTGGGTACAGCATGAGCCAGAGAGCTTTGAACATGTCACTTTGGATAAGTAACATGATCATGCTGGCTACTGTCAGTGCGTGCGTGCAGTATCTGGTTATTATTCATTGCTTACTCGTGTCTGAAGCTCCGCCGCATCTTCATGAACCAGTAGAAAGCCAGGATAGCAGAAGCTACACTGATTGTTGCAAATGTTAATGCCAAACATTGTAGCGTATTGCCTTGGGATGGCGATATAACTGGTGCTGTGCTGGTTTCATTGCCGGCCAATCCTCTTGTACTCAATTGCGGGAATGACGTCTGCGCAAAATGCGGTCCGCACGGCGCCATTGCAAGTTTTATCCCCAATCCCTCTTTCTTCCTTTCTCTTTTTGTTCTATATAATCCGACAGGAAAAGGCGGGTGGTGACGTTAAGAGTTTGGGTGTTTTCTGCTACTTCGTAACGGCAACATCGTAAAACTTGGAATTGGAAGTTCGCGGGTCTTGTAATCGGGGAATCGAGTTGGCAGAAAACGAACGGTCTGAAGAAGAATTGTAGGAAGAGGAAAAGGCTGTATTTCACAAGAAAGTGCTAACTCTCTTTTTTCGAGGTCCACAGTGCGTTTGAGAGCTAAAGTGGGTGAAAGGTGCGGTGTACTGTACAACTCGGTATTGGGGCGGAGCCTTACTCGTATAGAGCGTGGGGGAGGGGCAATCACCACAGTTGCTGCTCGAGAGCTGAGATACGGTCGAAAATGGGAATTCCAGTGTCGTCGATGTTGAGTGAGGAGCAGAAGAGAGAGAATAAAGAAAGAGGTGCTGGTTGACACTCAACAATTGCGGCGAGTGAATGGACCCGTCGGCACTTTGTTAGAAAATACTGGGCGTCGATCCTTTTCATGATTTTTGCTCGCATCTCCGGTCCTACACTCCTCGCAAACAGGGTGACAGCACACCGCACTGGGCAGCGCCGTTCAGTTATCCAGTCCCGTATCGTGGGACGGTGAAGGCGGAAGCCACACGCCGCCATTTTCATCATTCATCTTTCTGCAACGCGACGCCTCGTCAGCGACCAGCAGCAAACAGGAAGTCCAGGTTTTTCAAACGTCAGACTCGCAACCTTGCCGCGTTCCTTACGCGCTCCGCTAACCCCTGATGCTGTGACGACGAGGGTCTTGCTCGAATCCCCGGCTGCCCTGCGCTTTTCAGGGCTTGTGCCGCCAAAACTCGCATCAGACAAGCGTTTACAGCGGGCACGGCGCACAAATCCATCACAGCGCCTGCTACGACCACACCACAAACTTGTCCCATGTCTTGCTTGCCATCCCAAGGGGGTGGATGAACAAGGGAAGGTGGTCCGTGGGGGAAGGGGAAGGCGAAGGCGAAGGGGAAGGTTCATCACACTGCAGTCGAGACTCACGACGAATCAATACCAGACAAGAAGCCAAGAAGGCGGAGCTGGAAAGGCTACTATTTTTGGGCTACGAGATACTTTGGGCTACGAGATACTTTGGGCTACGAGATATCGAAAGGGACCGACTGCTCGTGTGATCGGGAGGTGCGCCGACGGCCTCACATGCGTTGTTTTTTCTCCTCACCGACTGCACCCATGAAAATATCTCACCAACCTCGGGCAACAGGAAGAATCTGGCCTCGGGTCACGCGAGCAAATTTGGTTTTCTCGATAGGCGGTATGCATTCTGATAGAGAACCTCGCATGTCGTTGAGATGCTTGTGAGACCCTTTATTCTCGGGGCACTTCCTTAAATGTAACTCGGCTCAGACAAAACGCATCGAGAATTGATTGTGCTGTAACCAATCGAACGCTTGTGTCGACGGAGAATCCGCATACGAAAGGTAGGGAGAACCAAATGAGTTCTAACTCAACAAGAAGCAAAGCGATTTTCATGGTGACATGGCCGTTTCACAGCCTTGCAACTTGGCGGACAAGCTGGTAATAGCTACCAAAAAGATATGTAGAAATGAGCTATCTGTTACTTCCAGATCTCCTTCAAGAAGAGATCTCAACAGCTCGAAAAAGCTCTGCCTCTTGAATAGCTCAAGGCTTTCGGCCACCCGGCTTTGGGTTGCACACTCGCATCATTCGTTGTACAGTAAGCACAGTATGTAGGTTACATGAACGGATGTTGAAGAAAGAACCAGCGGCTCTAGGAAATGCCACTGTTACACTTCAACGGCTTCACGACTCATCTCTACTTAATATCTGACAGATCTGAATCTTCACAAATTCCGGGTGCTTAAGCGAGCTTCATGGTATGGCTTCAGGGGCGGAGCTTTGACCAAGCGGGCAATCATCTGCCGAGATCCTCCCCGCGGTCTCCGATTATCTTCAACTCTCACTCCTCGGAGATACCTCCGCCAAGTTTGTATCGTGTTGGCGTCCACGATGCCTCTACCGCGTTCATCACTGCGATCCTTCCTATCACTTGCAAAGAACGCCCTCGATGATGGGACCCAACCAGCTTCACCCATTGCATTTGTGGTTGGGAACGAGTCTGCAGGTACGCCAATACCAGCACCACCCTCAACTTGCTGCTATCTGACGTGCCTGCAGATTTAGATTCTCTCTGCAGTGCTGTTGTGCTTGCCTATCTGCGAACTTACACCACAAAATCGGACACGTTCTACATACCACTCTCGAATCTGCCGCGAGCAGATCTTTCTCTACGACCAGAGCTTCACCCTGTGCTCTCTCGCGCCAATCTCAAACTCACCGACCTCATTACCATCTCCGACCTCCCCTCAAACGCTACACTGTTACAGAAGACTAGATGGATACTCGTCGACCACAATGCTCTGACTGGCCAGCTCGGGCAGTTGTATAGTTTAAATGTTGCGGGCTGCATAGACCACCATGATGAAGAAGATAAGGTCCCAAAAGATTGCGGTGAGGAACCGCGGATAGTCACGAAATGCGGGAGCTGTTCAAGTCTCGTGGTCAGGTACTGCAGAGAAGCTTGGGATGCCTTAGCGGCGAAGTCAGCAAGCACGGAGACGCAAGTCTGGGACGCAGAATTAGCACAACTAGCAATTGCACCTATCCTGATTGATACCGCAAACCTTCAGTCGGAGTCGAAAGTCACGCCGGCCGATACAGAAGCTGTGGAGTATCTAGAAAAGAGGATTACTACCACTGGTGCCAAGTTCGATCGGCAAAAGTACTTCGATGATATATCTGAAGCAAAGGAAGACATTGGACATCTCAGTCTACCCGATATTCTAAAGAAAGATTACAAGCAGTGGAGCAATGAAAACGGGTCTGCGAAGCTTGGTATCAGTTCAGTGGTCAAAGGCATCAAATTTCTCCTCGAAAAAGCCGGCAGCAACGAGAAATTCCTAGAATGTCTTGAGGCTTTTGCAAAGGAAAGAGAACTTTCGATGTACTCAATCATGACCACTCCACACGAGGATGGTAATTTCAGAAGAGAGCTTCTACTATGGGGGCTTGACGTGGAAGGATCAACCGCTGCGGAAAAGTTCGGAGGCTCTGCACCTGAACCGTTGAAGCTGACTCAATGGGACAGAGGATCTCTTGACCAGGTTAATGGTGAGGGATGGCGAAAATGCTGGAATCAGGGCAAGCTAAGTATCAGTCGCAAACAGGTAGCGCCGTTGTTGAGAGGTGCTTTGATGCATAAGGATTGAGGTCGGGAGAGGCCAAATGGCCCTCCAGAGTTCTCAACTTACTCCTGGACTGAGTTGCATTGCTGCCTTTCATACTTCGTCTTGCAAAATTCTTGCCAATACTTGATGATCGTTAAGCTTGCCTTCGATGCTTCTCATTTCTCTGCTATAATCACTGGTGCTTCTCGCTCGTCTTGACTTTAGTCTCATCAGAATATGTCCCCCCGTCTGAAATGCTCTTTTGCTCTAAGGTTCCTGTTATCCCACATTTTCGGTGTTTGGGTGCTTCCGCCTAAATCGCATAGCATGGGACCACGCTCAAGATACTCACATACTTGAGTTACTCATCTAGGATCCGGCTTATACGCCTTCTAGGAGGTCTGCCTTCCCGCAGCAGAGGGCGTCAGTATTGGACTGTTTCCTAGTGACTGGTCTACGAAGCGAGAGACCTCAATGTTCATCATATGCGTATTTATCATATGATACATGAATATATCCTCCCCCCTCAAGGTATTCCAACCTTAGCACGGCATATGTTATATATTTATCCTCCGCTGTATCTCTATACACTGAAATAAGGAGGCGACATGAACAGGTGCCGCATCTTGGGAACTTTCCTCTTTAAGAGGACAACGGCGATGATCAGGGCAGTGGGGAGGAGAGTTGGCTCCCCCTCTCCTTCCTCTACTCTGCATATTATAGAAGCGAACATGAGTATCTTTACTTGCAACGGAGTTTGGACATGCACTTGATCTCCGTTGCGATATGGGCACCAATTGTCCACAATTCAAGTTTCGGGAGGAGGGGAGGTATGAGAAAAGAGCTTATTTTGGGAGAACAGGTAGCTAAGACTTTGTAGGTAGTGTCGTCCACGTACGATACATGGGATCTCTGGCCTCTGGCCCCTCAAATATTAGTCCGCCCTTCCCTTTCCCGTCGACCTTTCTTCCTAGCTAGTCGTCCGCCCAGAGGTACTCGAATTAGCTGCCGAAATTCGTACCCGTACAATAAAGTTTTCCTCCCGGACATGTCTGTTACTCCCGAATTCTATAATACTTCCCTTATTATTGAACAGTTCGAAAGACACCTGCTGTGCTATACCCTTCATATGTTGATTCTAAGTTAGGAAATTAGCTTTTGCTAAAGGGTTGGGACGATGTCACCGCGAAATGGGTTCACCTCATATTCTACTTAGGTTCCGCCTGGGATGTTTGGGAGAGCTCAAATTCTAAACGAACGAAAATCTGAGAATAGAAAATATCGAAAAACATTTTAAAGCCAAAGATTTTAACATGATGGAAATATCGAATGCCCTAGGCAATGAATGCTCATCGAGACACAGAACTGTGTTACTACTAATTGCTACTTGACCTGTGTTTTCAGTGAGGTCAGCAATCTGTCTTACTTTCTTGATATTTTTGGGAAATAGCACACTCAAATCTGCTGTATCAGACATCACTTTGATGTGAGGAAGGTACTACCCTCACAACCTTCTATTTAGCTAGCTACCTCGTAGTACCAGAAATGCGTACTCTTTTGCCACACACTTGTGTTTACTATACACTGTAAGGGACTACCTTACATTTGGTCTCTAGGGAGGCAAGTGCCATGCAGGGTCACAAGATTTGCCTTTGGAGCTGAAGTTGAGAGACAACTTGGGAGATTGCTCCTTCCTGCTCTTTCTAGCGTCACTTCCTCGTGAGTACAAAGGACGCCCAGACGGAGACCCTGCGTTCTCAGGTTGGAATTGAAGTCGCTACTTCCCTTCGGTGTCTGTCGCTTCCTTGCCTTCCCTCCAGTAACGTAACCTTTGCGACTCCTGAAAGCAAGAGCGTTTACTACGAGAGGAAAGCTGGCCTTCCTCAATGGAAGAATGAGCACCATCCACGCAATATCTGCACCCACGTGCGATATTTCTCAACGAGACTTGGTGTTCGCTCTCCAAGTTTCAAGGCGAGGGCAATTGACGCAACACTCTTCGAGCAAAAGCCGACGAAGCTCTCACATGGACACGTTCTCAAAGTTGTAACTCTCATTCACTTCACTTCTGATAACACTTCAACGTGGGATCAGCCTTGAAACTCCTGATACGGGTCGTCGTTGTTATAAGCTCATCTTCGTCTGGGACCTGTCAGAGTGCAAGTAGTGGGTCATCATTTTCTCTCTAATTGCAGCTTGATAGCATTGGCTGATACCAAATTCAGCAGACTTCCAGAACCCATCCAAGATGCCTCGAACAAGGTCCTCAGGTCCTGCGTCACCAATGCCAAAGCCAACGTTTAAGGTGCCTAGAAAGTCCTTGCAGCTGAAGCCAAAACCACTGTCAATCTCCACTGCGAAGAAATCCAACCCGGTCAAGCGAGTTACCAAAGCCAAACCCGGACGCCCACGTAAACCAATCAGCAAACATTTCTCACCGAAATATGGAAAGCAAAGACAACGAGCCGATAAGCATCGAAGGATTGCTAATAAGCCTGCCAATGAATATCTTGGTTTCCTGGAGGCGGCTGAAAGCTTGCATAATGGAGAAGAGGCTGTCGAAATAGAAGCGGCAGAGCCGCAACCTGACGAATCTGGCGTGTCGAATATGGAGACTGATGACAAGTTGTTGAGAGCTGTGAGGATTCACGCGGCAGAGGCGGTGGATGAGGATCCAATGGTCGGGCTGAAATTTGTGGACTATCGAGTAACCGAAGTTGAAGCTGCTGATGATATGGAAGCTGACGGTGACGAGGACGGTGGAACAAAAAAAGACCTTACCAATTGTCTACAACAACAACAAGATGATAACGTCAAGAATGTTTCCATAAGCGAGTTTAGCGGTATCTGCAACGCTGCAGCCATAGAGCTCCGACTTGGGCAACTTTTGGAGGAGAATAATCGACTACGAGCAGAAAATCAGTTGCTCTTGGCAGGGCCTCCGCCGGCGTGTCTCATGGACGAAGAGAGCGAAAAAGAGTGCCAAGGCGGGAGCAACCATCGGCTTGAGGAAAGGTATCATGATGTCTTGATACAAGAGATGAGAGAGCAAGACGAGTTGGATGCTCAGATTCTGGGCCAGGTCATGTTGGCTGGACCAATTGATGTAGGACAAAGTAAGAGTGGTGAGGCGGAGCGGATGATGAGATGGGAGCACAGCTGTACTCTGATGTGACGTAAGTGCAACTTTCATCTGTAAACATCTGGTAGATGGAAAGGTTTCCATGCTGTGGGACCATTGTTAGTTGTCTATTATAAGCTCAACATTGGGACAGCGGCTCGCGTTGAGAGGCTTGACGAATGGATTTTTAAATTAGTAAAGATTTTCACTATACCTAGGGATAAAAGGATCACAATTTAAGGCACTGTAAGATTTTACGAATTATCGAAAGTCATTAGACCATCCATGTCGGATCTATTTCGCTTTGCTATGCTCGTTTATGAACCCCTATTCGACACCAAACATTTTCATTGTGCTTACATTACACCTGCTCCACCATCTCCTTTCCCATAGACTGACGATGAACATCGCGGGCCAGTATCCAACATACAGCCACCAAGCCGGCCACGGATCCCACACCTCCCAAGTCCCGTCTCTCCAGAAGAGCACGTGCTCCAGAAACTGCAGCCAGAATTGCAGTAAGTCTGTCACTCCTATCTCGAATCTCAGAAATCTTGCGAGAGGCAAGATGACTCGTGTGACTAGGTCGTGTCCGATCCAGTAATATCCTGGTAGGCCAGGTTTGGGCACCACAAGCGCTTCAGTACGGTGGCCATTGGAGATCCCCTTTGGTTCGTGATCTGGCAGGACTGAGAGGTAGGCCTCGGCTAGGTCCTCTGAGACGTCTGCGAATGACACAACGGCAGTGTGAGCTCGCGGGTTGCACTCGATAGAGTAGATCTTGCCCATCAATTCTTGTATCTCGACATCTGAGACTCCAACTCGAGTCTCGGCGACGCATGCCACTTGCTTATCGACCAGGAAGTCCATGGAGAAATGGCCTGTCATTTGAGAACCAGTCTTTTTGGCGTAGATAGCGGTATAGCGAAGCATCGCCTGCGAGAGTGCTGAAGAGGTTGGAAGTGGCTTGTAATGCATCAACAGTTCCGCTGACGGACAAGCGACGAATGCCTTCACCTTCCCCTGAACGATGAGACTGTGGGTACAGTATTCTGGGCCTTGTATGAATTGCTGCAAGACGAAAGGACGAAATGGAGTGGGATTTATGCGCTTGATATGTGCTTCTGTTTCTTGCAGTGTTGGCAGAGGGAGGAGAGTCATGTCGGCTCGGGTAGCGTCGTCCATAGCAACGCATTTCATGATGTATTTCTTTCCTTCGTTAGATTTCGGTTTCTCTGGATAGAGAACGACGAGAGCTTCGGTCTCGGATGTGACGAGATGGGTCCTCGGAACGTTGAGGCCTAGAGCCCGCGTATTGTCGATGAAGGAATGCTTGTCGTGAAGCGTCGCTGTAAGAGTCTGCCCAAACTGAATTGCCTTGCATTTTGTTTCCTTCTCCATCGCTTCTGCAGCCTCACCATCCTCTATTCCAGACAGGATCCCAGAGCAGCTGACCCATAGCTCAACTTCCTCTTTCTTGACAATGTCTATCAAGTCTCGGATATACCTCGCCGAACCAGCTTCCGTCGTGGGTCTCGTCAGTCGATAGAAGATGTCGATGGACGTGGAGAAATGGCCGCAGACAGGAACATGGTATGGCTCGAAATCAGCGCCAATGACACGGTGCCCAGCGCGGTAAAATGCTCGTGCTAGGGTGAGACCTTTACTCATGCCCACTCCTGTCACCAGAACCGTTCGAGGACGGAACGTTGAGGAGGAAATTTTGCGCCATCGCCGGTAGTGCTTAATGTGCTTCGACAGGTTCAGGTAGGGAGCAATGACCCAGCTGATGATTGCTGCGCACGTGCAGATTGGGAAGAAGAACCATGACAATAGTATCAAGGATACATTTTGGAGGACATGGAGGTACGTTGGCGATGCTGCGGTTAAAGGCATGGTTGAACAGGAGTTCGGATGAGTGAGAAGTGTTCAAGTTGCCATAATATTTTCAGGGTGCACAGCTGTAACAATGCCTGGAAAGAGGCATCAATTGGATCGCAGGACTGCCGTACAATTCGAATAAACTGGAGCGACGAAAATTCATGAAGGTATTCAGAAGTATTGAGCAAAGATAAGAGATAGTCGATACTTCACTTGAAGTCAACATACCATGTCATCGTCACATGCATGGCATGCATCGGAGCGAGAGAGGCGGCATAGCGGGTACCTGGCTAGGTTAAATGGAACGGATAAAGTGACACTTGAGCAACTTCTAAAGTTGATATACTGGATTTTCAGATACCGAGAGTGAAATCCTTAGAAGTCACAAATATTTGTCTTTGGGCTTTGAGGCCCAAGCCTCCAAGGTTTCAAATGGCGGGGTCGTGCGAGGGGATTTGGGCATCTTAAAATGTCTCACCCCACAGGAGATAGTTAGAGTATCAGATTTTCGTTTCTTAGCATAAGATTTGGTAATCTAAGCAGAGACCACTTATTCTCTAACTTCAAGCTCTTTGAGATTGTTGAATCGTCTGGGATTAGAAAGATGTAGCCGAGGAACTTATTGCACTTGGGCGACAAGATCAAAATAGAAGGTAAAAGTTGACGTAAAGGCGAAGCTCTCAGAGCTGAAAGATTTTCAAGTTTACTAGATATCTCTGGAGAGAACCTTATGGTTGACTTGGCTATGCCGCTTGTCCATCCACAACTCACCTCAGCTTTCTTCATTTTCCTCAGTTTTCAAGGCTTATTGCTGCCGAAGTAACCCCGCAGAACAAAAAAGGACAGCTTCTCCTCCCGCAATCCTTTAGGACTTTACCTAGCTATAATACAAGATAAAAAAATTTACTAAAAACATGCCCATTCGCGGAATCGAACCGCGGATCTTCTCATATCGTTAGAATTACGAGTGAGACGCTGTACCACTACTATAATACTTATTAGCATATGCTAATTAATAAGTGTCTGGAGTCTCGTGTCGAGATCCTTGTAAAGGGAACTGACAGCCAAACGGGCCCTTTTCAAGGGGGTAGGAAGTTGTGAATTTAACACATCCTCAAGTACAATTTTTGTGAAAAAGTGCTTATTTAATTATATATGATAATGATTGACTAGCGAGTATGCTGACCCTTATCTAGACGGCCCTGAGCCGATTCTCGGGCTTGTTTCACTGGTTCCAACTTTTCACTCCAAGCGACTTCGCCATCGAACAACAATCCACAAAGTTCCTGTGGACTAAAAAAAATATACTAAAAAGCTTATCAATTTAAGATATTCCCCTACTTGGAATATTTTAAGGCAGCCTTGATTAAGTCAAATGCTTGGTATATACATTTTTTCAGTTGGAGTAGACTTGAGTACCTTTCTGATAATGGTTATGCTACACCAAGTACTCAGAAAAGTCCAAAGTCAGTAAATGCTACTCTGCCATAGTTTCTCACGTTCTTGAGGATGTGTCAATTCACATCTGCCTGCCTCTAAAAAGGGCCCGTTTGGTTGTCAGTTCCCTTTACAAGGATCTCGACAGCAGACTCTAGACACTTATTAACTAGCATATGCTAATAAGTATTATAGTAGTGGTACAGCATCTCACTCGTAATTCTAACGATATGAGAAGATCCGCGGCTCGCTCTGGGCCCCAATGCGGCTTCGCTGCATCAGGCCTCTCAGCAGCAAACCATTGGCGAGTGATCATAGGCTTCCGAATAATCTTGGATGGCATCTCGGAGTCTCAACCACACAATTGCATCACCCCCAATGGATAAAAAAGCTGAACTCTTTGCATCTGCAGTACTATTATCTCATATAAAAGCTCACTATCCCTACTTTTACAACGCCCACCAATCTATCCCGCACAAATATATCCCATGATTCACACTACGGATCTCATATTGTTCATAAATGGCATCACGACTCCATAATATATCCAACAATATATTACACTCACTCCGTCGGAGTCGGACTCTTTGCCTGCTGCAAATATGCACTTGGTACTTTGGGCACCCGTGGACTCTTCGGCGGCTGCGAAATTCCTCTTCTACCTTCTGCTCTCAAGCTCTCTCGGAGGCGATCATTTTCCCTGCTCCTCCCTCCCGTTAGCCTCCGCATCCCGGTCCTCGTTCCTTGTGCCAAAGGTTTGATCATATTCTCAAGGAAGAACGAGCCCTCGCCCGGAGCAGCCGCACGCTCGTCATCTCCATCTGAGAATACCTCCTCAGCATAGTCCTCATCCGACATATACGCCGTGACATTACTCTGGAACGAAGCTGGTGCAGAAGGCGAAGTGACCGATCGTGCATGCATGCTTGGTCTTGAAGCGAAAGCTCCTGGATTCATGGCCGTGGATGGGCCGTCACGACTATTCGCTGGTCGCATGTCTGCGAATCCGTTCTGGAAGGATGCACTACTTGATGTTCGAGCAAGAGATTGGTGCAGAATGGGAAGTGTTTGCTCATCGTAGAGCTGTGCACCTGACTCGAATCCTTCACCTGAGAAGCCGACTTCTGTGATGGTGCGTGAGGAGCGCCCGTCGCTTGTCGGACTTTGCAGGCTGTCTTCGAAAAAGTCGTCCAAGCTGTCCAACTTCATCACTAAGTCGCCGATATTACCGTCTGCTCGTCCCTCATCGGACATCATCGTCTCCGTTCGCTCTGGAGCTGGGAAGTATCCGTATTGGAAGTCGTCGACGTGGAACTCTACTTCTGGCGTTGGTGCAGTCTCAGGATCCATATTTTCTGCGCTCTGACACATATAGAATGCAGCATGAACATTGGACCTTGTAGTCTCGGCATGCTTAGCCGGTACAGGGATGGACCATCCCGATTCTTCCGGGATGCCAAATAAGCTTTGCGTACGCTCGTATTCTTTTCGGATCGCCTTTGACGATGATCGGGTCATGCTCATGCGCAAGTGGTGTTTGTCCATGGCAGTTCCAGTCATCGTCATAATCTGATCCAACACTTCCAGAGCTTGCATACAGAATTCTGTTTGCAGCAATCGGAGGAGAGGCGAGATCAGATCCGGACCATGTGAAGCAATCTCAGGCTTGCGCATATCGATGTCGGGAATGACAGAACACAGAATTCGCATAGTCTTGAGCTTGAACCAGGGAATGCTGTTCGTCAAAAGACCCATTAGGAAAGTCAGACTGCCAAATTCCCATTGCGGGAAGTATGCTTCTCGGATAGCGGAAACCAGCTGCCCCAGGAAGTCTTTGCTGGCACGATATAGGGACGCAGCAAATCCAGTCAACGCTCTTGAGATACTGCTGTAGCCATGCAACTCAGCAACCTGGGATAGGATCTCTGCGGTCTTGATACTATCTGCATCAATTGTATCTTGGTCCATGGCGTTCAGAAATCTCGGGAAGTTGGCGAGAACAGCAAACAGTAGTCGACTGTCATCTCCAATTAGATCATCGTTCGGCAGGATAACAAGCCTATCCATGGTCTTGAGAGTTAGGTCGAGACAGACCGATGAACGAACGCCCTTGTAGATCAGAGGCTGCAGTCCTTCGAATAGGCCTTCCCATCTGGGAGGTCGGCCTTCCGTGAGAAGAAGCCGAACACTGATATCATTCAAATCAAGCTTCATCAGTAGCTCTTCCAACATGCCAAGAGCCTCCAAGAATTCTCGTTCGTTAATAGTATCCAAACATGCACAAGTAGTCCAAAAGAGTTGCGGGAATGTGATGAGATCCGCAGGCTCGAGTTTGCATATCAGAGTCTTGAGAGTGGTCAAAATCTCCATCGAAAATGTTTGAACGTCTGAATCCTCATCGGCAATTGTATTTGACAATCGCGCCAGCATATCAGCAAGCATTGGCTGATCGAGTGACGTGAGAATGCATCGGAAGATCTGGAATGATCGACATGCAATATGGCGAACAGGACACGACGTCGCCCAAGTCAATGACAGCTTGCCCCATTGCTCCTGGATGCCGGAATATGTGACTTCAAAGTTCTTGACGACCTCGGTGGTGAGCAACTCCATCCCAGTAGGGACTTTGTTGTCCTGGTCGTCAACTTTCCCATTGTTGTCCTCATACGCCCACACAACCTTGGAATCGTGGCGACGAATAGACTCGATAAAGTCCTCGATGGACTTTTTTGTTGGCATTGTATTCTCATCCTCTATCTTCGATATAACAAGTTCGTGGATTAGATGGATCAGCATTTCCCGAGCTTGCTCTTGAACAAGTGGGATATAGTGATCCCACAACACGGTGACCACTTGCAGCAGTAAAGGAACATTCTCTGCCACCAGTTGAACTGGCGAAACCATCAAATCAACCAAGAGTATTAGAGACAGCTGACCTAGTGAGAACCCAGCCTGCTTGGCTCCAATAGGGAGCGCTTCGGAGAGCTCTGCCACGTATGGCAACTTCACAGCATCTGGAGGTGGAGGAACAAGTTCTCGTTTCTCGTTTGGTATCATGGCTTTTGGAGTGATTTGCATCAACAGAAACTCTACCACCTTGACTCCGGCAGGGGTACTGGATAGAAAGACAACGATCTGCTTTGCATACTCGACGAAGTTCTGCTCACGGCGATCCAGACACAGTGAAATAATAAAGTTAAGCACCAACTGAACATTGCCGGCGTGTGGTCCCGTCGCGAGGGCTTGCCACAATGCTTGGACTTCATTATGGAGCGCACTACTCGATTTGATTGTGATCTCGAAGAGATTCGCAAGCAGGACGTAAGATTGTGCTGTTGGCCCACCATTTGGATCGAGCTGTAATTCGATGATCTGGATCCAGGGCAGGATAGCGGCGACCATGTTTCTTTGGGCATTCGACTGTAAGTCCTTGAAATAGGCTGTGAACTCGGAGAAAATAAGGAACGCAAGCTCAGAATGTTGCTTTGAAAGTCGTTTCGAGATCTCAAATTGTGCGAGTTTGTAGACTGCTTTCGTCTTATCCGAGATACTGATGTCGTAGTCCTGGATCTTGGAGCTTCGCTGCTGCCTCTCTTCAAGAGCCCGCAGTACATGCGCAGACTTCGATCGAATCTCACTCAGTTCACTACCAAGAGTGTAGAGCCCGATCCCCAGTAGCCTCCAAAATGGCATAGGATAATCTGGATGTTCGAGCAGAACTTGAGTTACGACTGCGAAGTAACTCTCGAGAACCTTTGGCACTTCTGCGAGGTAACACCGCGTTATTGACTGCTCTAGGAGGTAAGGAAAGTCCTTGTTATGCACAATCAAGTTCTTGAGCGCTCTTCTCCCGATAACATGCATGCGATCGCTTCCCGAGTTGAAGATAGTATCGATCCACGAGAGCATTCGTCTAATGTCGAATTGGAGGTTTGCGCGGCTCTCTGTAGTGATGCTAATTGGACCGCCACACAGAGCAGCCATGGCACTGAGCGCTGCAGTCCGAAGATTCCGTTTTTCTATTTCCATCGCGGCGGTCACAGTACCTCGTTCACCAAGTGACTGTTGGTCAATCATGGACTGTCTCATGCTATCTTCTCGTTGTCGGATTTGATTCTGATTCGGCGAGTAGCCACACCAGTCCTCCATCAAAGAAAACGATGACTTCCTCGATTCGAAAGTCATCCATCGTGAAGGGTCCTTCGTCCGGTTGATTCCTTCAAACAGCTCTTCCATCAGCCCACAGTAATGGCGGCGAAGCTTTTGAAATTCCCAGTCCATTTGAACCTCTCCATCCATGAGAAACAACTTCAGGTCCTTGGTATAGACCACAAGATTGTTCAATATCCAGTCATCCTGATAGACATCCGAGTCTTTCAAGAAATGAGATGTAAGTCTGTAGACATGAGTGACTTCTGTTCTGAGCAAGTCGGTTCTCTTGTTCCTCCTGGGACTGCTGGCAGTTCGTTGATGAATACGAGCTCGTGCATCGTCGTTGCATCGACTGACAGCGCCTTGGAGTTCTTCCAGGAGGGTTTTATAGATATTAACATTAATTGAGCCAAGAGCCACCACGACGGCATCTCGTATCGAGGTAGGGGATACAGAAAGTAGCGGAATTATGTATTTGAACAGAGACCGAGCTGAAGCAATCTTCTCTGGCGCTTGGCTTGGTTTGGACCCCTTTCGAAGATGCTGGGGCACCAGAGGCGAGGTTTGTTGCTGGCCTCCTTTATCCGAGAGCGTGGTGCAAGCAACAATAAGATAGAGTTTCCATTGTTCGATCAGGACCTCGGGTGGAGTGGTAGAAGATCGAGAGAGTAAGCGACCGCTTCCGCTATCATAGCGATCGTACGTGCCATATTGAGGCCCTCTAGTGGCTTCCGAAAGTGCAACAATCCCTTTGTACATCTGAAGAATTCGACTGCAGATGAGCTCTCGTCCGAGCGTAACTGCAAAGGGGCAACGATCGTAGCTGATCCGGATCAGGTTCGGAAATATCTTGAACCATAGTGTCGTGTCATAGGACACTTCGCTGCTACAAAGCTCAATTAAGGCACTCTGCGAATTGCTCTTCCGCATCCCCCGTTGTAGTCTGCTGCGCTCCGCCACGGAGAGGTGTTCGTCATTGAAGTCCATCACGCGCATAGAATCGCCCTCGAGAATATGGATCAGTCGGCTGTTATCCTTCCCCAGAGCCGTGTCAAATTCCGTGATAAGCCTTAGTACGGTAACAGCAAAGGCTCGAACTCTCCTTGATTGAGAGCACAAAAAGAACAGGCCGTGGGATTCGACTTCATCCACGTGAGCCCAGATCCCGGAGATATCCAATTGCACGCCCCGCTTCTCAGCGTTGCCTTCTTCGGAGACATCGGCAGCAGCCTCCTTGGTTTTGTGTTTGATTTCCTCAATCCAAATCTGCAGAAGCTCGACGTATAGTTTGAGAGTGCTCTCAATGTGGCTTGGTCCTAGCATGCCACCATCCGACATGGTGGCATACTTGTCATCGAAGCTAAAGATAAATCGTGCAAAGCCGATTGTAACTTGTTGGGCGTGGGATTGCCGGGCGATAGACTTCAATGACTGTGAAGAGGACTCTGCAATGTTGTACTGTACGTGAGCTGTACCAGTGCACAGAAGGTTCACCAATGAGTTGAAAGGAATATCGGCAGACAAACATCGAGGGAGAGCTTGCACCGCAACGTGGAGAAGCTCGTAATATCCTTGTTTCTGATCTTGTGGGCTAGGTTCATCTCTGCGGGAGAAATTAAAGCTCTCAGCTAGAGGTGTCTTTGGAGTAGGACTATTAAACTTCTCGTCTAAGACAGCTTGGCCGCCAAAAGTGTTGTCACAGATGATAGTGATCTTTCCTAAGATCTCACAGAACTTAGCGTAGTACTCCTTCGCAACCTCGCCCAGTGCATTGGTCAGGACGGGACGTGACAAGCGGTCTTCTTGACTTCGGACTGAAGTCGGAGGTGCGATTGGACTCCGCGGCGCATTCATAATGGGAGACGTAGGAGCCCTATCATAAAATGGCAAAGGTTGGTAGTGCTGAGGGAATGGAGGTCGTCCTTGTTCGCCTTCCTCAAGATCTGACATGATAGCAAGAAACGCTCGGATGCCAATCACCATCCTCTCGGGTTCTAGCTGTTCCACTTTCAAGTCTCTGCCAGTAGCAAAGAGGTCCGCATTTATCAGAGGGAAGACTATTGTCCTGAAACAAAATTCTTGATGTTTGTAGCCAATGATACGGATGATCTGTATCAGTGGCTCTGCAATCGAGGTATCTGTTGAAAGCCATGTTCGCCTACCTAGGGGTAGGATAAGCTTGATAACCTCTTCGAGCTTCTTGATTGTGGAGTTCATGGAATCGGAAGTACGGTAAAGATACGTCCAAAGTAATCTTGAAATGACTTGCAGACATATCGGCCTTGAAAAGCGATCCTTAAATTTCGGCTGCAAAGGAAGTACTAGTTGCAACCATTGCGTGGAGAAGAGTTCAACTGGTGATACGCAGAGCAAGGTTGCAGTCAACGGAAAGGCCACAGACCAGTGGCGGGGCTTAACAAACATCGAGGCAAGCCGTGGTCCTATAGTCCCTAGAACTTCAGTCCACTTTGGCATGTTCAGTTCCGTATTTGCTTTGGCAGCGATTGGAAGCAGGAGGATCTCGAGAGCCTGGCAATAAGCATACTTCAGACGATGGCCATGGGATTTGGAAAAGAATCGTCCCAGGGAGATCATGAAGTCGCAAGACTGGTCCCATGCGTCCTCAGGGTATAGCTTGAGCCGCAGGTGTTTCATTCCTCCCAGCACAAGTTCCATCTTTCCTTCCGTTTCCCGATTCGCTGGGCTCTTTACCACTAGGTCCTTTTGAGACTTCTCTAGATCAGCGATGAATCGATCAGTAACGCTATCGAAGTTGATCTCGCTCATGACCCCAAGTAATTGGCTGAATAGAAACCAATTCGCCATCTTCAAGGGCGAGTTGCTGAGTTGCTCGGCATCGGCGATTTTCAGTTGTCCAAAAATGATGCCTTCAAGCTTCTCTTCCATTTCCGGCGTTATGCATGTTAGGGTGCTCTGTCCAATTACCTCTATCAAGACTCGGCAAAGTATATATATCGAAGCTGTTGAACGGCGCTCAGCTTGGGCAACAAATTCTTGGCGTGCGGCAATGGACGACTGCGCATTGATAGCCACTGCATCTTCTGGTAGCATGTGAGGAGGTTCTGTATTTCTCCGAAGAAGTTGGCCAGGTACACCGTTTCCTCGAGACTGGCAGAAATATAAGCGAAGGTCGGAAGAAAGGGGTCATTATGGAAGTTCTTGCTGCTCTGCATACGCCTGAAGCCTGTCTACGCCATGAATGTCTGCTGGATAGTAGATGTTATAACCTCATCCATATAAAAGTCAGACAGACATCATGTTGACCTGGATTACAAGTGCCGTAGATATTCATGCGTATGACAAGCCTTCAGATGCGCAGGAATTATAGCACGTTCAACGTACCTGTTGAAGCTGCATTCGAGCATCATTTGCAGCATCACTCTTATTTTTGCGCCATAACATCATGGAATCAATCAGAGGCTTTGGTTTTTGACTTGCAATGTGGCCGAGGGCGGATATTAATTGATCGAAGGTCGGGTCTACCCCAGGCCCGCAGATGTGTTCTATTTGAGGCTCAGGATCAAGGGGTATAGTGATGCATTGGCTGATTTTTTCCTCCGCTTGGGCAATGAACTGGTTTGGGTATTATTATGATGTCTGCGGAGGGGTCGAGGAAATGACTGACAGATGTGAAGAGCACATGTAACGCATATTCGCCAACGGTCTTGAGTTCTTCCTTGTGATGGTGCCTCGAGTGGGAATGATGATGCCGGTGATCTCTACTACTCCTTCCGCTATGCATACGTTCTACCCTCTTCTGTGTCATGGTATGGTTACTGTTGTCCGTTGCCGTTGAGGCTCGATCGGGGACTAGGGTCGTATTCGAACTGAAGGTTGCCCCACTGATGGAGCCAAAAGTTGAATCACCCATATTTGATGCATCTGCGCCCGCTGCTGCGATCATCTGAGGGCTCAGCGGACTCGTGGAGGAACTCGCAAAGCTTCCATTCCTAGAATGCTGTATGCCATGAACAATGCTCGTTTGCCTGTGATGTGCCTTCGAATCGGCCTGCCTATTTCCACCAAGCAGGAGCCGAGGTGAAAGATTTGGCTGTGATTGAAGGTCTGTCGGTGCGATTCGGGATGTGAGGTTCGTGGGCGAGGAGGTCTGGGAGAGGGGGTCTCGTGCGTCGCCGGATCTCGAAATAGGCGGCCCCGTCGAAGGTTTCAACGTCAAGTCCGCATTCCAAAGGTCGAATTCGATTGGAGAGAAAGTATTAGTCAATCTTTCTCCGAAGCTGTCTGGTGAGTGGTCTTTTGCGGCGTTAGCAAGGATCGCTCCGTGAATACAGGAGTTCAAAGAGCCAGCTTCAAACGCCCTGGCGGGAACAAGAGGCTTACTCATATCTTAGGATTAAATCACGTGCGGACATAGATAAATTCGACGGCGGCAACGGGTAGGCATGTCGAGAAGTGCGTTTTATCTGTCTGAGAGGGTCATGCCGTCTTGTTGAATACTTGTGATGCTCCCCTATTGAGGATAAATCTATGTGAAATGCTGCAACCAATTACAGGTCCTAGCTCCTTGATCCCAGTCACTCGTAGTGGGTTGGAGTCCAATAAAGCAATTCTTGCCACTAATTCATGTGTGACAGGCGCTTTGGAGAAGCCTGACGCTTTAGACATCTCTCGTCTTGGGGTATATTTGATCTCTGCGTGCAGCATCTCAACGTTGCTTAGCACGTGGTGGGAATTGAAGCGGGGACTGATACAGCATCCCCTGATGGCGTCGTAAATGGATCCTTTGTGAGACTGAACGGGGTTCAAGGTTGATTCAAATCTGTACTCATTATGAAAACATCTCTCCTCTTTGAATCTATCTCCTACCGGTCTGGTTTGAGTTGGCTGGAAATCAGTATCTCTTTGCTCTTCAATCAATTCTCGCCCATCGGATCACTTGATGAGATAATTCGTCCGCTCAAGAACATGCATCCGCTGAGGTGCTTCGCTCTGCTTTGCGAATATCCCATATAACCTGAATAGGAAGGGGTCGCACTTTCTTTTCTGTTCCCGTATACGATGCGGGAATCATTTCACAAACCAGATATTTAGCAAGGTGCTTAAGATAATGTACTTATACCTGATACTTCACACAACATCTCTCCTTCGTAGATGTCTGATCCATTCAGAAAAGGTTGAGGAGGTACTTCAGAGGGTCAATGCATCTGCTCAGATGCTTCACCTGAAATATCTTTCCCCTAAGGATATCTCACGTATGGAAGCGCGTTCAGCCTCCAAGGACGATCTTTCTCGGCTGCCCCTTTTTGCAGGTACCTACACCATATGATCGGATCAGCGATAGGCCGAGGAGTGAGCCAGGTACGAGCTCATACGAAGGGCGAGCTTGTTCCGACCTCAGCTGTAACACGGCGAGAAAGCTTACGACACAGTCAATAGGGTGAATGACATAAGATTTCTTATTTATTTATCCTTCCTTAAATCTGACGGGAGCCTTACGAGGAGCAGTTCCGAATACGGTAGTCTTTGTCGATTCGCTATTCCGAGTCAGTGAAACGGACATCGTGGTAGCCGTGTGGAGTTGACAACGGAAAGCTCTCAAGGCACTTGGTAGTACTTCCACAAAGTCAGAGTCATAAGTCGGAGGGGCAGCGAATGAGAAGAGAAGAACGCGGGTGTTTGAAGAAATAGAAGCATCATTACTTGGCCTTCCGGTGAGCGGAAACACCCCGTTCCATGGGAAAATCCATGTTGGCTTTGGCCGGAAAGAAAGGGCGGCATTGGGCGTGCCTCATGGGGAGGGTCATACTACATAAATATCTTCAAACTGAGAAACATTTTCGTTTTGACTCTCAAGCCAATATTTATGTAGCTGAACACTTCTCACCAGCTAAATTCTCAATTTTCACTTGAAGTCGTGCCGTTGAGCAAAGCTACAGGGGGCTTTCAATGCGGCGCTGCTTTCTCTAGAACGCAGCCTCGCCCACAAAGTAACAAAATCGTACTCTTTTCCTTAACCGGGATTATCGAACCGAACGATCCCGGATGAGATAGCGAGGCCGAAATTGGTACGAACTTCTAGAAGAATAATCCTCCAGATTCTGTTCCTCTCTCAACATACTTATCCCTTGAATTTGGGCGGCCTTCGCAAACTCTCACTCGCCACACTGCGGTCTGACAGCCCAATATCCGACGGGCTCGGCGGCTTGGATTCGGTCTGGACACATAAATCGATACGGTAGTTATCAGCTGAGAATATCCCCAGAGATTGAACGAATATATATCAACGCCGCCAGCAACACTATCTCGTTCCTTCCGAATATCACAGCTGCTGCCTGCTCGCTTCATTACTTCTTTGCGCCTTCCTTCTGCGCTTTGCAGCACTCTCTTTCGTCACCACCACTTTTGGGCAGGAACTCGTCCTCGAAATAAATCCTCGACACCATGGCGAATCTCGACGTCTTAGACATCTGCGTTCTCGCGGTCCTCTTACTGGGAACAGTTGCATGGTTCACAAAGGGAACATATTGGGGCGTGAAAAAGGATCCTTACGCTTCTAGTTATGCTGCTGCCAATGGCAATAAACCAGGCAAGACGAGGAACATTGTGGAGAAGATGGAGGAGTCCGGCCGCAACGCAGTGATTTTCTATGGATCCCAGACCGGAACCGCCGAGGATTATGCCTCTCGATTGGCAAAGGAAGGCAAGAGCCGATTCGGCCTCGAGACAATGGTTGCAGATTTGGAGGACTACGACTACGAGAACCTTGACACATTCCCTGACGACAAGGTGGCATTCTTTGTACTTGCGACCTATGGAGAAGGTGAACCCACGGATAACGCTGTCGATTTCTACGAATTCATTACCGGTGAAGATGTGGCTTTTTCCAATGCCGCGGATCCTCCTCTGGGGAACTTGAAGTTTGTCGCCTTCGGACTGGGCAACAACACCTACGAGCACTACAATTCTATGGTTCGAAATGTTACAAAGGCGTTGGAAAAGCTTGGCGCAACCAGAATCGGCGATGCTGGTGAGGGAGACGATGGAGCAGGTACAATGGAAGAAGATTTCTTGGCTTGGAAGGAGCCCATGTGGACTGCGTTAGCAGAGAAGATGTGTCTTGAGGAGCGTGAAGCGGTCTATGAGCCAGTATTTGCCATTACCGAGAGAGAGGGTTTGACAAAAGACTCCCCAGAGGTCTACCTTGGAGAGCCCAACAAAATGCACCTCGAAGGCACCGCGAAGGGGCCATTCAATGCACACAACCCATACATTGCCCCAATTGCCGAGTCGCGTGAGATTTTCACCGTCAAGGACAGAAACTGCCTTCATATGGAGATTGATATCAGTGGTTCCAACCTCAGCTACCAAACTGGAGACCACATTGCCGTCTGGCCAACAAACGCTGGTCTCGAAGTTGATCGCTTCCTCAAAGTTACTGGCCTCACTGAGAAGCGCGACTCGGTCATTAGCGTCAAGGCTCTTGACCCTACCGCAAAGGTTCCATTCCCAACTCCAACCACTTACGATGCGATTGTTCGATATCACATGGAAATTTGCGCGCCTGTGTCTCGTCAATTCGTTGCAACGTTGGCCCCTTTTGCGCCAACCGAGGAGGCAAAGGCGGAGATGACCAAGCTTGGAAGTGACAAGGACTATTTCCACCAGAAGATTAGCAACAAGTACTACAACATTGCTCAAGCATTACAAGCTATAGAGAGCAGGGAGTCTTGGTCAGCTATCCCATTTTCCGCTTTCATCGAAGGCCTCAACAAGATCCAGCCTCGTTACTACTCAATTTCCTCATCATCGCTTGTTCAAAAGCAGAAGATTTCGATCACAGCGGTTGTGGAGTCAATGGAGATTCCTGGTCGCCCAGACGCTTTGAAGGGCGTTACCACCAACTACTTGCTCGCTCTGAAGCAAAAGCAACATGGAGATCCCAACCCAGAACCCTTCGGTTTAACCTACGAGATCACCGGACCACGTAACAAGTATGATGGAATCCATGTTCCAGTTCATGTCCGTCACTCGAATTTCAAACTTCCTTCAGACCCCTCCAAGCCAGTCATCATGGTCGGCCCCGGTACCGGCGTTGCTCCATTCCGAGGTTTCGTTCAAGAAAGAGCTGCACAGGCGAAGGCCGGAGAGGATGTTGGAAAGACCATTCTCTTCTTCGGATGCAGAAAGTCAACCGAGGATTTCCTGTACAAGGACGAGTGGGAGGTAAGTAGCTCTTTATGATTCGAGATACACCACTTATTGACATTCCATTCAGGAGTACAAGCAAGTCTTGGGCGACAAATTCGTCATGGTTACCGCTTTCTCAAGAGAAGGACCTAGCAAAGTATACGTGCAACACCGGTTACAAGAGCACGCCAAAGAAGTGAACGAGCTCCTCATGAACAAGGCTTACTTCTATGTTTGCGGTGATGCAGCGAATATGGCGAGAGAAGTCAACACTGTGTTGGGAAAGATTATGGCGGAGCAACGAGGTATTCCCGAGTCGAAAGCTGAGGAGATAGTGAAGGGTATGCGCTCAGCAAATCAGTACCAGGTATGTCACGTTTTCTTCGTCGCGTTTCTTCGAGGCAGTTTGTAATACCCCTGTCAATCACTCGTGCCCTTCCCCCATTGGCTGTTTGCTCGGCGCGGGATGAACCTCCCAACCTCTTGAGTACTTGTCCACATCTGCCGCACATCACCCACGCAATCTCAAAACAGATCTGCACTCCTTCGCAACGAACAAAAAACTAAACAAACAAAAACTGACATATCCTTTTTTTCTGCAGGAGGACGTGTGGTCATAGAAAAAGCGCTGCCGGTTCGGACGCTCATGATTCCTTTTGGCAGCGGGGCAACGGGATCGTCCCTTCTTTCCGCGTCAAACGGCAGGTCTGGAATTTTGTCTGCCTTCCGCTCTAGGCGCGAGATCTGGATCTGGGGGAGTGTTTCCTTGCTTTCTTCCGCATTATGGCGGAGTTGGTCGCGCAATGCAATTGCTGCTATGTCATCGTAAATCGCAACTCGCCTTCTTGCCTGTGCTTGCCTCGCTGGTGTTAATATGGATGCTTACGCGCGAAGACAGAAAGAGAATGGGTGGCATCATTGTCCGTGATGAATGTTTTGCGTCACATAGACTTGTTTTTCGATGTTTCTCGTTGAGCTTTACGATATAAAATGACTTTAAAATTTTGAATCGTGTGAGTTGCTCTTGATTGTGAATGTTTATTGTATGTGTGTACTGTACCTTTATTGAGGTGGACACCTCAGTCATGATACGCCAAAGACCGTGAGATATTCAAGTCTGAGATACCCAAGTCTGTTAGATTTTCAAGTCTGTGAGATCTCCAAGTCTATGAAATCTCCAAGCCAAGGAGAGGTCTAGATCAATGAGACGTTCCTGGCCAACAGAACGTCCAAATCAGCGAGATATCCCAGCCGGTGAATGAGCACCTTCCCACAATTGTAACTTACGATATCAGCTTATCGCCAATCAAGGAGCCAGCGTTTAGAAGTACGGAAAAGCTCAGTGAGCTTTATGCTTCCAAATGGCGAATATGCCGAGGGAAGAAATCCACGTCTGACCTCTAGCCATCCAGAGCTCAAAGATGCCATGACATGATACCTCGGAGCGGTTCAGCCCGAACGGGATGTCTTCGAGACGCTAACCAACAGAGAGAGAAGCATGACACCCGTATCTTGCAACCTCAATAATGAAAGGACGTGCGTATTTAAAGGTAGCTGCTAGTTAGAAGCCATCTCGCAAAGTACATGAGCTGGGGAGTAAGGTGCCTTCGGACTGAAAAGCGGATACGATGACTTCAAATGACATCGGGAAGACAACGACTCTTACTGGTAACTCACTGAAAAATTCCTGAATCAAACAAGACCTAAGAGCAGTGCAGAAGGAATGCATGCGAAAAGTTCTCACCGTTCATTTGTCTGGACTGTTATCATCAAAGCCGTTGGAACTTGAGCTTTGATATGTATGCGCAGCTGTACTTGAGTTAGGATTCCTTGATAAGGAAGGCTTGCGAAGGCACTTAACATATACCTAGGAGCCGTCTGTTCGCCATGCAGGACCCGTGGGCTTGCAGATCCCACGACGTTGACAGAAAGACGATGATGCAGTCCCTTGGAAATCTCGGAGGCGTTTGCACAGACTGCTGAGTAGGAGGGGTCATGGCGTCCTGAGATGGGAGGGGTTGTGGTTTGTCGGAGCGGACGGGATGGCGATCCAGATATTTGTTTTTTCGAGGATGAGGGCGCTGAAAGAGTATCACCGCCGAGCCACAAAAATCAAGGATGATTTCGTTCTCGTGATCATTGGAGTGCTCGAGTCTGAGTTCCTCAAGTCTCTGAGGCTTCGGGATTTGTGAGCAATCATATGTCCTGGTGATAAGATCGAGGATTATGCCATCGATTGACCGGTGGAGGAGGGACACTGAGTATTTGCACTTGAGGAACACAACGTAGGAGGCTTGAGAGAGCAAGAAACTTGAGCAACCGGATAACCTGAGCAATTCGGAGAGACCTCAGGCCGCCCACAAGAGTAGCCCAGAGACTTGAGTACAGTCAAGCCTCGCTATAAGTATCCTTGATATAAGCATAACCGCGTATATATGCATGTAGTCGAACGGTCCCAGCGATTTTTGGTGGTACAATAAGCATATTCACCATAGTAGCATATGTTAAGGATTTTACGGTCCCGTAGGGACTAATTTTGGTGTTTATGCTAAAATTACGCCTATTCAAGTCTGGATAATACGATATTTGGGGTAAGTACTGGTGAGGTGGGTGCTCCGACAGGCCAAAATCCTAGGAAATGTGGGGCAAATTTCCACTAGCGCGTCTTTGATATTAGCATACCTCTGAATATACTTGTGTTTCCGTGGTCCGAACGGTATGCTTATCGCGAGGTTTGATTGTAATCCAGATGTGCGTGGCTAGATCAAAGCTCTCGGCATCTCCACCTTTAGCTTCAGCCGCCACGTGGCCGGCGACATATTCATAGCATTATGGACCATTTGACATTCGAAAGTCTTTCGTTTGTCGATGATTTTTTTTGTTTTCGTGGGTCTCTCGCCAATGAGGGTCTAAGACAGACGTGTCAAAGGTCGTATCAGGTTAGTGAGGGTTTCTCACGGCTGGGAAGAAGCGAGATCGATCTTTGAAAGGAGAAAAGTTGAACTTTTATGAGCCCATCTTGAGTCTCGGAAGTATCTTGATTAGCGAGGCAGGGTAGCCTGGCAAGGGTCACCGAGTGGCGATCTGTGGCACCTTGTCGTCCGCACGATCCTCTCCCACAATCCTCTAGACCAGACGTACTCCATACTGCCACTCGAAGATCACAGCTTTCAGAAATTATTACGACCTCAACCACTCAGCTTCACTCGGACCGTTAAGGAAGAGTAAAATCGGGAAGTCCTAATTAGTTTGTCCACCGCTCAGCTTTGCAGCCGCAGCCGACTCGCCGGAAGGGTTTGTTGGCCTTCTCATCCCTCAGTCCAGTCACGGCCACGGAGACTGCTCCTCGTTGCTTTTTCTTCGCTCGCTCCTAAAACATCCCTCTGACCATTGGCAAACGCAAGGAGCTTCCATGCTATATGCTTGTCTCAAGCCTTCCGGGAACAGTGGAACCGATCTCCGGAGAGCTCTGCGTCGTTTTGCGGGCACTTGGGTCACCAATTTGAGGGACTCTGCACCTTGCTTTCCCATATCGTGTGCCGCGATTTCTGCACCTCCAAATGGCCTGCTATACCGAGGCCACTATGGCCAAGCGCTGGATGGCCCAAAGATATTCTTGGCCCACTGGAGCATCTCGAATAAAGACTCGCCTAGTGTTAGATACTCATGAACTTGAGATATTCATGAGCTTTGGACACTCACGAACTTGAGATGCTTATGAATTTGAATTTGAGAGACTCATATTCTTGAGATACTTTGCTATCCTGGGGTTCGACGCCGTGGTCATGAGTATCCCAAGATCATGAGTACCTCAAAGTCACGAACATCCTAAGTTCGTAAGTATCTCAAGCTCACACCTCAGATCAGGTGTAGAATATAATGGCGCGATGAAATACCAAGCCAAAACGAATATAAGGACAGGGGTAGATCTCCAGGCGGGGGCAAACACAACCTCTCCCAATAGCAGGTCTTCCTCGGTACGGGAGTTGCTCGGTTTGTGGCAGAGGCGTTACTGTTGGCCCTTGTCTAAGGCAAGGCAATTTGCCCTCCAAGCTGCTGGGACAGGCCGTAGTGGATCAAACGAACAGGATAACTTTATTCGAAGTGGCAGGTCTCGCTCTGGCTGGGGTGCGGCCCACAGACCAACGCGGTTTGGGAGATCATAAGTGAAGACATATCTAAAGGCGCAATTTGACCAGCTCTTGAACCGATGCGCACTTTTTGTCAGATATCAGAAAAGAAATCTGATCAGAGCGGCTCATTGGCTCTTGCGAGGCCATCAAACCTGTCATCTCGACCCTGCAATCCAGGAGAAGTAGGTACCCCGATGTTCTTGCCCGCAGAAGCAATTTCATCTCAAGTAAGAAAGCATTCAGCAGAAGCAGGCGCCGCAGAGAAGGTGCAGCCAGATCTCATCCAAGACGGGTTGTGGCAAGGCTTGTCGTTGTTCCTTGCGCTGGAAGTAATTGCGTGCAGCAGCGAACCAGTCTGTGGCAGAAACACCCACCTTTGCATGGTATTCCTGCGGCATTGAGATTCTGTGGAAGCAGAGATACTGTTGTGCGTTGCATAGGCCGCACAGCTTGAGCGCACAGAAACTGCAGCCATAAAGGCGGCTTTGTCCCCGCTGGGCTCAGTCCGCATGACTTCCAGTATCTGTATCCTCAACTCCTCGCCATCCGGATTCTGGGTGTGGAAGCCGAGCAGTGAGTGACGGAGTCGAGTGGCCATATAATTATCGGATCGAATCATTTAAATTTTCTCGTGTGTTCAGTTTGGGTGGTTTTCTGCCTCTTGGTCGCGCCTTCTCGGATTCACTGTTTAACTACATTGCGCAGGACTCGACTTCGACCTCGAACTTCCCGCTTATGATTTACTCCAACAGCACTTGCCCTCAACATCACTCCTGGGCAAGCACCAACAAACAAACCCATCCCTCTCCTTCCGCTTCGTTTCTTTCTTCTTCAACAACAACACAAATCCATCACAATCACAATCTCTACACTACAACTCCATCTGGCTTGATAGCTCCCTATCTTCTAGAACCTCCACTCGCTACTTGGTCCTCGTCTAACTCGCAGCCTTGTCAACTGTACCCGCACAGCAACGCTCGACCACCCAGCTGGGCACCCTTCGAACCTCTCCAGCAGAGTTTCCATCCATTGGCAATTCAATCAAGGTTTGTTTCCGTCTCCTGCTCCCGCAATGTGCTTCTCACCGTCGCCCACGAGCCGATTTGCTAATACTCGACTTGCAGTCGATTGCTCCAAGATCAACAAAGGCTTCCACAGCCCACACCGGAGTCTGTGAACGTAAGTACTTCCTCCAGTCCTCTTTCCTCTGATCCAGAATCATTACTTTCGTCGCATCTAAACTCGACAATCTCAGCTTTGCGTTGACCAAATCCGATGGTTATGCTTTGTTTTGTCGTCGTCCCCCGCCTTTCAGTCTGAACCTAACCTTCGGTCCTTCCTCAACCCACAACATCTTCCATATCTTTCCAACCTGCTCCTTGATGCATATGCTAAACATCAATCCTTCATTCATCGATCAAAACTAACGGAATATCTCTAGAGTGCCATGTCTTATCAGCAGACAGCAACACACATGGAGACTACTCTTCACACTCGTTCTGCGTCCAACATGTACGCTCAGCCGCAAACTCGCTCTCATCGCGATTCGCAAGGTCAAGCTACTTCCTTTGGTGCTGGCCAGGGTGAGAATCAGACCATCAACTCAATGATGAACCAATTCTCTGGTCTCAACCTTCCCGGCGCGAATATAGCTTCCGCTGCTCTCGGTGCTCAGCTTCCAGTTGGTGCTGGCCAGTACTTCTACAACCCCGCCGACAACACCTACTTGGTAGCTCCTGCTATGTATCCTACCCCTCAAACTTTGGGCGCAAACCAGCATACGGACAACGCTTACGCATCATACCCGACCACCTTGCCATACTTCGCTGCTCAAGGAGCAACATATCCAAGCTACATCCCAAGCTTCCCTCTTATGCCATACACTCCCAACCGTGCAGCCAGCTACTATGCAGATCGCTCTGATCAGCTCCACAGAGATGTCCCGGGACTTGAGAACCGCCGGGGCTCTTACTCCACCAACGAGTCTGCTCCTGGCACACCATTCTACGGTTCAGTCTCTCAGCGAGAGCAAGGAACTCAGATTGCTGCTGTTGATCGCTCGCCATTTGGCTCTACGCCATCCCCTCAGCAATTGGCGATCCAAGATGCTGACCAGAAGTCTGTGAAGCCTCTGCCTTACAAGGCTATTCCGATCAACGTTGATCTCGATGCCTTGATTTCCCAGAGCCCACCCATCCCTCGAGCTGTCCCTGCCGTTTTCACTCCTCGTGAGAGCATGCGAACTCTCGATCAGAGCCTCTCCAATCCTATTCCAGGCAACCGCAACGTCTACATCCGTGGTCTTCACCCAAACACGGATGATGACACTCTTGCGGCTTATGCTGCTCGCTTTGGAAAGGTTGAGACCTCCAAGGCTATCATTGATACCTCTACTGGTGCCTGCAAGGGGTAAGTTGCCTTCACTCAACTCTTTCGTTGTCCGATACTGACTGTCTTCCAGATTTGGCTTCGCAAAGTACTTCAGCGTTCGTGACTCTGAGCTTTGCATTCGTGGTTTCTACAAGCTTGGCTATGAGGTTGGTTTTGCTAGGGTTCGTCCTCTTCCCCCACCAAAACCAGCTTCAAATTCTAACTCGAAGAAGGAGTCTTTCAACTCTCGTCTCAAGGCTGAGGGCGACGAGTCATCAACCAATCTCTACATCTCCAATCTGCCGAAGAACATGACGGAGTCGGTAAGTTTTCTCTCAATCCCGCCCAAAGAGCATTACTGACTTTTGTACTAGGAACTTGGTGCTATCTTCATGGACTATACTGTTAGCTCCAGCAGAATTCTTCGTGATCCCCACACCAACGCTAGCCGCGGTGTCGGCTTTGCCCGGTTCGTCCCCCCAAAGTCTCCCTGATGAACTGTGCGCTGACTTGTCTGCGTAGCTTTGAGAGTCGTGAGGTCTGCGAGGAGATCATCCGAAAGTTCCATGGCCAGCCCATCGGTGAAGAGGGACTTCTTCTGCAAGTTCGCTATGCAGATACTCCTGCTCAGAAGGATCTCAAGCGTATCACTACTGAGCGTCGACAATTCCGAACCAACGAGTACAACGTTGGAGCTTATGGTGCTTCAGCTGACATCCTTGCTCTTTCTCCTCCGATGCCATCTCCGCTTCTTCCTCGAGCTTCTCAGATTGCTCGCCACCTCCCAGCATCCAGAACCAGTTGCTCTTGGAAGCGCGAGCATTGTGGTGCTAGGCGAGTTTCTACTTCCAAGCTCTTGAGTTCAATTCTGACATTTTGAGCAGCTCCTCCGGCTCGGTTCCCATCTTCAAGGACGTTCAGATCAAGGTTGAGCCTGACACCAACAAGTCACAGGATAGGTAAGTCGGCCAAGTTCTACTCCTGTCTGCTCTCCGGCAAACACTAATGTCATTCAGCAAGTTCTCGAATTCTACTCCCACCATCTCTGATGATGGCTCTGGAGACGACGGAGTCACTGTCCACAATGATTCTCCTGTAGTTGCTCACGGCGGCTCTGACTCCTCTCCATCTGCCCGCAAATCTTAATCAATGACCGGAACTCGACTTTATCTGCATTTTTCTACTTGTGGCTTTACTCTCTAGCAGTTTGCTTCAGGAGTTATCGAGCAGTCTCGACTGCTTTGCGGCCTAATGCAACGGTATGATCTTCTCGCAACGCCTTTTACGACTTTACAATTCACCATACATGTGTATTCGACAAGCAGACATAAGAGCAGGCATACATACTGCCAGCATTTTCTATGATGTCTCGCATACACTCGAACCGACAACATAGTTCCGAGTTTGTGACAGGTCGAACGCAGGTTAGACCGCTAACGGTATTTCCAAGCATTGGTGTGGCATTTTGAGGTTACTGGCATGGAGCATCCCCTTTTATTTCAATTCGGGCATGAGACGGGTATCAAAAGCATCACACTTTCACTGTAAGAATTTTTTCCTTTGCTGCTGTGGCTAGTAGTATTCGGAGGCGGACTTTTGTAGCACAATGAAGGCATCCACAATAACAAATGTCCTTGCATGTGCAGTGATCTTGTGAAGCTGAATGAAAGAATGCTTTTTTTGGCCATTCGTCAATCTCAACTACCAACTCTCACGATCAATGAGCTGAATATCAGTCTTTCCTTGACATCCCTCCCTCTCGGCAACTGTGTTCTTGCAGAAGAGAATTCCTTCTCTTGAAGTTTCAATTCGCTACCGTTGTCTACTATGAGACCACTAGGCCCGTAAATAACTGAATTGTTCATTGGTCACCTGAGGATGCTTTATAGGAGAGACATTTACAGCCTTTCTAGCCGTGCAAACAGGCTCCAATGATAAAGATATGACAGACGCTCAAGTAGGAGAGATATTATTCATTTCAAGTTTTCTCGCTAATATTTAGTTTTGATATTGAAAGATCTCCAACCACTTCTTGGTGATCATCTTCTCCTTCGTCTTCTTCTATATCCTCGTCTTCCTGTTCAGAGTCTTCGTCTCCGTGAGCCCCTTCCGGATCACCGTCCCCGTCGACCCCAACTTCCTTCATGTAGTTCTCTAGCTCCTTTGCCATCTTTTTCGAGAAGCCAGACGCTTCGACTGAGACGTCAAGTCTAGTAGCGCCATCTTTTCCAATCAACTTACGGGCATCTGCAAAATGAGGTCCCCTCTCATCGCTGGTAAAGTGAAATCGGCGCTCGAAGAAACGCTTAATGCAAGAGACATCTCGATCGAAATAGTATTCAGCATTGGCATGGTCGACAGAGACCATTTGCGGAAAGTCAATAAGAATTGGTGTCAGAAGAACTGGTTCTGTTTCTTTTCCGTCGACTACCTCCTTTTTGGCATCCTCCTTGATCAAGATATTGAACTCGTTGAAGTCACCGTGAATGAGACCATACTGAGCGAGGCGTAGGATCATGGAGATCAGCTCGGCGTAGAGCAGGGCTGGGTCCGGTACAGAAGAGATCTGACGCATTGGAAATGCGTCTATGAGAGACATGACTATAGTATGTCTCGATTGAGCCAAAGGTTCTGGAACTGGAAATCCATTCTCTCGCAAGGCCGTCATGAAGGTAAACTCTTTCAATGCTGCTAGTCGAGACATGTACATCCAAGACCCTGACGACCGATTCCGAAGGTAGTCTCGATTCGCTTTGACTGTTCGAAATGATATGCGCCCAAGCCTGTGGATTTTCAATACCCTTTGCACTCCCTTCTCATCTGCCACCACGAAAATGTCACTTTCTTTGCCCACTCCAATCTGATTTCCCACGCTGTAAACATCTTTACGCTTTCGGTATGTGTTCAAAGCGAGATAATCGAGGCCACCGTAAGTCAAGCGATAGCCGTCGTATTTGGCATTCTTGAGGCGTGCGATCAGTCCGACCTTTGCGAGTGCGGATATGCTCTTGTGAACCCCTCCTCGAAGGCCTGATATTTGTCCGATTAAGGGTGTCGGAACAACCTCATGGTTTCTGGAGCCCGTTTCGACAGCTGTGAGTGTTCTCCAGTCTTCGGCGGTCAAATACCGCATGTGCTTGGTATCGAGCTTCATGATTGTGGGTTGCTGGTAATTTTTGAAGTTCCTCAGCCTTTCCAAGAATGTATTTTCTGCGGTACTGAACGCCTTGCGAAATGATCCCTGCACACCCCGGCCACGCTAAAACTAGAGGTGTCTTTCCTTTTTCGCCTTAGTAGAGGCTCGTTTCGCGGTGAAGCTCTCGCAGGTGTTGATTTGTACGCGGAAGCTTTGAGTGCCTGGGAGAAACAAACCGCATCTAAATCCTCAACCACGACTTTTACAACAGGCACGATTCTTGTGCGAACTTGCACCGCTCGATCAGACTTCATACCTCTTCAAGAATCTCCTTCGTCCATTCCTCAAACGTCAAACTCTCACCTCAGTAGGTCACGATGGCGCAGGATGGCGAACCGCCAAAGTCTGTTGACAAGGGCAAGGGAAAGGCCGTAGACGGGGAGCCCAGCAAAGCTGATGAGGTCAAAAAGGACAAGGATGGGAAGCCTCTCGTGAACGGAAAGCAAGAGGATGGCATCATCGGAGGTAGATTGTCAGCCTCGATTACTTCAGGCCTTGCTAACGGGCTGTACCAGCGCCAGAAGAGCTCAGTGAAGAAGACCAGCAGCTCAAGAGCGAGCTAGATATGCTTGTGGAGCGCCTGACGGTATTATATACTTTCCTGTGATCTTGACAGCTACTGATTTATTTCTAGGAGTCGGACAGAACACTTTATAAACCTTCTCTCGAAGCCATCAAAGACTCCATCAAGACCTCAACCTCCTCTATGACCGCGGTTCCGAAACCTCTAAAGTTCTTAAGACCACACTATGAGCCTATGATTAAGCTTTACGAAGCATGGCCTGCTGGAGAGGACAAGACATCCCTGGCAGACGTGTTGTCAGTGATTGGCATGACCTTCTCAGATGAAGACCGACAGGATACCCTTAAGTACCGGTTACTTGCGCCAACTTCAGATATCGGCTCGTGGGGACATGAGTATACTCGGCACCTGGCCTTGGAGCTTGGAGAGGTATATACCAAGAGATTAACAGCCGATGAACCATACCAAGACTTGATTGATCTTGCCTTAGTTCTCGTCCCTCTTTTCCTCAAGAGTAACGCCGAAGCCGACGCTGTGGATCTGATGAGTGAACTCGAAATCATCGAGGAAATCCCGAAGTTCCTGGACAAAGATACCTTCCCTCGTGTTTGCCTGTACATGGTCAGCATGGTCAACCTTTTGACCTACCCCGAAGACCAGCAATTTCTCCGAACCGCACACTCCATCTACAAGCAATATGATCAACTTACGCAAGCGATCGTCCTTGCAATTCGTCTGAACGATATTGATCTCATCAAGTCTGATTTCAACTCAACAAAGGACGTGGCGATCAAGAAGCAGATGGCGTTCCTGATTGCAAGACAGCAGATTGTATTGGACCTACCTACAGAGACGGAAGAAGAGCGAGAGATCGACGAATGCTTGAACAACACTAAGCTACCCGAGCATTTCAAGGCCCTTGCCAAGGAGTTGAACATCTTGGACCCGAAAACAACAGAAGATATCTACAAGAGCCATCTCGAGAGCAACCGTGTTGCCGGCTTAACGAATCTTGACTCTGCACGACACAACTTGGCTGCTGGGTTCGTGAACGCGTTTGTCAATGCTGGATTCGGGAATGACAAGATGATGATGGTCGAGGAGGAAAAATCAAGTTGGGTATGGAAGACCAAGGAAGAGGGCATGATGTCCACGGTTGCGTCTCTCGGTACGCTTCTGCTTTGGGATGTTGAAGGTGGGCTTGACAAAATCGACAAATACACCTACGCTCCTGAGGAGCAAATCCTAGCTGGTGCACTGTTAGCCATGGGAGTTATGAGCTCTGGTGTTCGAATCGATTCGGATCCTATTCTGGCTCTCCTCGGTGACGAAGAGAAGATCAGCCACAAGAGTCACCTAGTTCGAGTAGCATCGATCATGGGTCTTGGTCTCACATACGCTGGCTCGAACCGGGAAGCCCTTCTTGATGTTCTCTTGCCTATTGTCGGTGATACTTCTCTGGACATGCAAATATCGGCAATGGCTGCTCTTTCTCTTGGAATGATCTTTGTTGGCTCCTCCAACAGTGATGTGAGTGAGGCAATTGTGCAGACATTGCTCGATGACGACCGAAAATCACAGCTTAAGGACAAGTGGACTAGATTTATGGCTCTTGGTCTTGGCCTATTGTTCTTCGGACGACAAGAGGAGGTCGATGTTATTATTGAGACTTTGAAGGCCATTGATCACCCAATGGCGAAGCCAACTTCGGTCCTTGCCGAGATTTGCGCATGGGCAGGTACTGGGACTGTTTTGAAGCTTCAGGAGCTTTTGCACATTTGCAACGACCACATCGAAGAGAGCGATGACAAAAAGGGTGATGAATTACTCCAAGCGTATGCCGTTCTTGGACTTGGTCTTGTTGCGATGGGCGAGGATGTGGGACAAGAGATGGTTCTCCGCCAGTTCGGACATTTGATGCATTATGGAGAGGCCAACATTCGGAAAGCAGTTCCCTTAGCTATGGGTCTGCTGAGCCCTAGCAACCCTCAGATGAAGGTTTATGACACTTTGTCACGGTATAGTCACGACAACGATAATGATGTTGCGATCAATGCCATCTTTGCTATGGGTCTGCTGGGTGCTGGAACTAATAACGCTAGATTGGCCCAACTTCTCAGACAGTTGGCTAGCTATTATCACCGCGATCAGGAGTCACTCTTCATGGTCCGGATTGCTCAAGGTCTTCTCCACATGGGCAAGGGTACACTTTCCATCAACCCCTTCCACACCGATCGACAAGTCCTCTCAAGGGTTTCGGCTGGTGGTCTCCTTTCTGTCTTGGTCGCCATGATTGATGCCAAGCAATTCATCACCGACAAGTCACATTACCTCCTCTACTGGCTCGTCACCGCCATGCACCCCAGATTCCTCGTTACCCTCGATGAGGAGCTCAAGCCACTGACTGTCAACGTTCGGGTCGGACAAGCAGTTGATGTTGTTGGACAGGCTGGTCGACCGAAGACGATTACCGGATGGCAGACTCAGAGCACTCCTGTTTTGTTGGCCTATGGTGAGCGTGCGGAGTTGGAGGACGAGCAATATATCCCGTTGACAAACAACTTGGAGGGACTTGTCATTCTGAGAAAGGTAAGCTATATTATCTATGCTGTAGTCGGTGAACACTGCTAACAGATTCTAGAATCCGGAATGGGAAGATGGCAAAAGCTAAATGAGACATGGTAGTGAGACCAAATGAATAAACTGTATAATACCTCGCACATAGACTTGATGCTATGTGCGCATCATCAACTATTATGATAGATGAAAAACAAGCTTTTGATTCTGCAAAATTTATGCCCTTCTTTTTGCTTAATTCATGAGTGCTAAGTGCTAGCTGTATAACTCAGGACTCTGAGATACTTTCCGGGTATCTTATCAGTGAGCTGCCTCACAGCCGACAAATATAAATGGAGAACGCCGAATGCTAACTTCCCAGCCAGCCAGCCAGAAAATGCTCCATTGATACCTCCCATATTTTCAATGTACACCATATCTAGCAACGCTCAAACACCCTGTATAAGCCCTTCAGATTCGCAATCTCGACAACTCCTCCTTTCATCAACGATTTCGTAGCAATCAGTCTCCCCCTAAATGCAGGAAACAGAATATGCTCGACGGCCTGGTTGATCTCCTGTCTCCGAGCCCTGATCGCCTCGTCCAGACCCTCTTCCGCGTCCTCTGGTCCAGGCGTTGGCGGGAGTTGCTCAGGGAGATAGTATGAGGCTAATTCACGCAAGAAAGAATGGAAGCATTCTTTCTCGGCCGTCCAGTTGACATGCGGGCCGAGTCGAAGCAAGAAGCGCGGAAGTTTGGCAAGACTGGGTAGGTAGTCTTTCAGGAGGAGTGGGATGCTGATCAGTTCCCCTGCCTCTGAGATCTCAAAGGAGAAGTACTCGAGCAGCATTTCTCGGCGGTCGATGAGCTGTGCTGAGACAAGCTCAACGACTTCTTCGACTTCAAAATCATCTTCTGGGTTTGCGGGTGGAGAGGAATCTTTCTCGTGCTGAGCGGCCATCGTGAGTAGTTCTTTGAGATTGAGAGGTGGTTCAAGACGGATGACACCAAAGTTGCCAAAATCAGTAAGCCCGACTTGGTAGAAATACTCGTTGCAAACCATGCCGTAGTCCACGAGGAAGAGGCGAACGCCGCCTTGAATAGCTGCCAATCGACGACGCTCATCAACAACGCCGACGAATGTATGGCCGGCAAAGATCTCGGTCAGCTCGTTGTGCATCTCATCACGGACCTCCGCGCGTAGCTCTTTGATCGTAACGAGACGGCACATAACGGGCTGCCGGTCTGAGTACTCGTACTCCATGTCTTCAGTGCGAGCTTCGCTTGGAGCGGGTGTTCCGGTACTCTCACGTAGGGTGGCGCTACTAGGAGGAAGCATGCTGGTTATTTTGCGAAGTTTGGCATCGGTTCGGACAAGATTATTCTCGTATGGCCTGGATTTCGGGGTTGCAGAGAGGGTAGCATTCGAAGAGACTTCAGAGACATCAGATTGGGGTACTCGAACACCTGGGAGGAGCGTTTGAGTCATAAAGTTGCGACTAGTATCAACATCTGCAAGCTTGGAACGGATGTCATTGCAGATTCTCTCAATAATCTGGTCTTCGTTCAGGAAGTTAACTTCGCGTTTGGTTGGGTGTACGTTGACGTCGACACGATGGGGATCAATATCGATACTGAGGTATGTCCAAGGATGTCCGCCCTTCGGTAGGAAGGTAGAGTATGTTTGCTCGATGGCCTTGCGGATGTTGGTGTTGTCGACGGACCGATGGTTTATGAAGAGCAGTAGGATAGTCTTCTTGACATTGTAATTGGCATTGGTTGTCCATCCTCGGGCTCTGTATCCCCATTTCTCATCCGAAGACGTAAACTCGATCAACTCATTTGCTACGGAGCTTCCATGGATCTGCCTAATGCGGTCAACAGCTGATGAATTCGACGTTGTTGCAATCGTAGTGCTAGCTTCTCCGTGCTTCTTACAGCTGAAAGCCACGCCATCGCAATGGACGGCATATCGTCCAATAACGTCGATGATCTTGTTGTATTCTTCTGACGCTGATCTGAAGGCACGACGACGGGTTGGGACATTGTAGAAGAGATCCTCAACTACAATTTGAGTGCCTTGACGCCCTGCACATGGCTTCGGGTCGGGACTCTGTCCGGGCTTGGGAGGAGCTAGACATCCACTATCATAGTGCGCTTTGTATGCACAGGAAGACTCCTTGGTTTTGGTAGTCACTGTGAGATGGGCAATGTGGCTGATACTGGCCAACGCCTCTCCACGAAAACCATAAGTTCCGATAGACGTCAGGTCTTCAAATGACTTGAGCTTGGAGGTTGTGAAACGTTCACAAAGAATAGGAAGATCTTCTCTCTACACCACCATTAACTTCAAAATCCAGGCGAAGATTCTTGGGACTTACATTGATGCCATGCCCATTATCGGTGATCTGGAGAAGTTTCAATCCGCCTTCTTTAACGACGACCTCAAGAGATGTCGACCCGGCGTCAACAGAATTCTCGATGAGTTCTTTGAGTGCATGAACAGGCGCCACGATGATCTCCCCAGCAGCAATCTTGTTCACCACATCGGGGTCCAGCGCCTACCGATAGTTAGCTTATGCCCTGAAATTCAAGAGGCGTTGTCCAACCTTAATTCTCCTTGGTGCTGTGACAGTCAAGAGCTCATCTGCTTTTCTTTTTGTCCCTCTAGGGATCCCGTCATCCAAGTCCATGGCGTCAGCCATCTTCGATCTACGTTTGCTTGTTTCGGGAGATCTTGTGGAGTCGTTGCGGGATGGAACTTGAGGAAAGGCCTCCCCAGGCGGCAAATACATCAAGGAAATTCAAAGTGAAGAAATCATGACATTAACATAAAGAACTCCGCGACAAGTAGAAAGCGGTGTAATTCGACAATGATATATGACACAAGAAAAGTACTTCAAACCACGTTCAGATGGAAGCGCGAAAGCGGCACGCTGCCATGTGATTCCTCCTCCACGTCGCTGACTAAACTATACTCGGGTTCCCGGTTAAACCGCCACCCCACCAAAATCGCCATTTTTACCCTGACAACACTGAACATTGAAAATCGAATAAAATGCGCAACACTCATCGTATCCCTGAGGCGATTGCAGATTTAGATACGCAAGAGGTCCCCAATGTCAAAGCCACAGCCGAAAAGTATGGTGTTGCGCGCAAAACGCTGGAAGATCGATGGAAAGGCAAAACAGCCTCGATGGAGGAGTTCGTCTCTACCCATCGCCAATGCCTTACCAACTCTCAAGAGAAAGCTCTAGTGGGTCTTATAAACGACCTGACTAGCCGCAGAATGCCTCCGACTACTGCGATTGTCAAGAACCTGGCTGAGGAGATTAGGGGATGCGCTGTAGGAAAGAACTGGACCGCCTC